>JACXVL010000004.1:191194-339764 GCA_014898675.1 Athelia sp. TMB | reverse complement strand
TGAGCACCATCTCCGACGCAAACGCTCAACACGCTGCTTTCATGCACGCCGCCAAGTACCCGCTTGACGCCTGTGCTCTCGCGCCCCATTGTGCCCAGATCCCATTCCCGAATGGTCCGGTCTTTAGATCCCGTGAAGAGCACCTGAACACCCGTGGACGGATAAGTATACAGCTGGAGGCAATAGATGGTGTTCGTGTGGCCATTCGCATGTGGAACCGGAACAGGCGAGAATATCGGCGATGCGGGAAATGGTATAGAGCGAGCTTGGAGGAAGGATGGCCGGAAAGATGCGGCTCGGATACGGTGCGCGAGGAGGACATGCGTTTCATAAAGCAGCTTGTAGTTTGGCTTTGGAGGATAGGCCAAATACAGCGGGGATCGTGGAGAGAGTGGGGACTGAAGAGAGCATGCCGTTGAAGCGACGCTGAGCGAGGGCAATATAGATGGGGCAGAGTGGCGCTTCCCAAGGGGCGAGGAGGCTGGTGTAGGGTCGAAGAGAGCCGCCATCGACAACCATGGCGCACTGGACCCACCCTCAATATCCATGCCCATACTCGCGAATCCTGAGTCCTCCACCTCTTCCATATGCATTTCTTCGTCACCCTCCTCGCTGCCTTCTTCCTCACCCATACCTTCGTCCTCGCCACCACCCCACAGACCCCCTCTGGCTTTGAGTCTGCCGTCGCTGTCCCATTCAAGACTGCTAAGCGCGGGCCATGCGCGCCTCCAGCTCCATCCGCGGGCGGCACACAGTCGCTTCCAAAGACCCGCATCATCGGCGAGGGCTCGCCACCTCCGGCATACGCGTGCGCAAGTCAGTAGTGTAGTAGCAGGCAGATGTGTATATATCTGTAGCGCAAGTTCCGTAGGCAGGGACTGGGAAATGCCAAAGATGTTCAGTGCCTTTCCAGGCGCGATAAGAGAGCGAAGCGTACACCAACGAGGTCAAATTGGAGAAGAGGAGTAATACGCCTCTGAATCCCCGCAAGTCGGGCGCGGGGTAACGTAGATAGCAGTCTATAAGCCATTTCTAGAGAACCATCGCTTGGTCAGACCATTTCGCCCAACATGCGCATTTTGGATTGCACTGTGGAGCACTCACCTTCACGGGCGTTCATATCAGACCCCAAGAAGTTCATTTCTTCCATATTACCGTCGTGTTTGGCAGGGAGAATCATGTTAAAGGAGGCGAGTAACTTGGTAACTTTAGGTAGGTTTCAAGAATGCATTCGAGAGGGCTATGGGCTTTTGTAACAAGGAGACAGTCGACGTGCCAACGGCGACGCGGTCCGGGAGAATTTCGCTGGCGAATGCAATGTTACATGCACAATAAACCCTCGGAACCCCCCTTTTCCTTGTGAAATGGACCGTCAAAGGGATTCTCGCATACCAACGCTTCGCGTTGCACGAGGAAATAGTACTTAGGTTACTGGAATCTGCCGGGGAGACACTACTGGCAAAACCCCGAACCCTGGCGCATATTATTCAGTCCTGCGCTAACCCAGCTGTCAGATCATCAACCCCCAAATCGCCGGGATGAATATGCCATCTTGAGGAAAGTTCGGCTGGTGTGCTGCGCAGAGCGCAGAGCCAGGCAGAGCATGATGTCAATCCGATGCACGATCAGGCATGACGCAGAGGTCATCGAGATTGCAGACCGCATTCCAAAAAAAAGTTTTCAGTTGCAAATGCGTACAACGTGCGCAAACTACAACACGCAGCGACTTCAAGTCGCTAACCTACAGGACAAGGCACAGCAAATTGATATAGAACTAGAAAGAAGATAAGTATCGAGAAGAAGTCCACAGATAGAAGCCCCGTAATGTAATACATGTATACCTGCACACTAACCGGAATGTGAAACAACATCATGGGAATCGTGGACGCAACCTGCTGCGTCGTAAATCATCTATCTATGCATCAAGAAAGAGGGGTCTGCGGCTCATCTTTAGTTACGCGTCACAAAGGAGCGGTGTAGAATGCACTTACAGGAAGCGGCTTAGTATCTGGAGCGTGGCAAGCTGCTTACACGTCTGCTTGCTCTCCAGTCACCGCTGCCAATACGGCCAGTGCCCCTATCGAGGCATTCGGTGGGAACCATTCCCTGTTCGCCGTTGGCGTTCACGCACATTGCCCAGCCATCGTCATACTCTGCCAGTACGCGCACGGTCTCGCCTGTTGAGATGGAGAGCTCATCAGGCAAGCACGGGATAAATGTGCAGCAGATAGCGGCGGAGGTAGGCGCCGAGCGATCCATGGGAACAGCTGCTGCCGGGGTGGCAGGCGTTACGGGCGCAGGGGCGGCTTTGGGAGCCGGAGCCGGATGCGTGAGCGACCGAAGGGTGGGTGAAGTGGAGACGGCGGATTCGGAGGTGGGCCTGGGCGCGAACATAGCCTGGCTGGGGGGCAGGATGGCGTTGAAGGACATCGGGGGTGGAGATATCTCAGTGTATGCTGGTGCTGGTTCGGTGCTGAAAACTTTTTCCTGCTCCGCCCGCGCCTCCTGCTGCTTCGTGAAAATGTTCTTGTTCCATGTCTGTCGCTTCTCTTCGCGCGCGCGGATGGCGCGGCGACGCACGAAGAATACAATAACGGATACGAGAGCAATGAAAAGCGCAGCAACGACGAGGCCGATGGCTACACCCGGAACGCTGTGGGTGGTCTGCAGACCGGATGATGCAACGGCTGCGGTGCTAGGTGTAGCTGGGGAGGCGGTTGGGGAAACAATGATGACCGCTGGGCTGGATTCGCTGGTGGGGGGTGAAGAGACGACGGCCGTCGCAATTGCTGAGGTAGAGGCGGAGGTCGATGTAGAATCTGCAGACGTTCCAACAGTCGAAGACTCGCTCTCGCTAATGAGACTGACAGGGCCAGGACCGTCGTCGCTGGATCCGAGTTCACTCTCCGGGATGATGATTAGTGGCTCTGCTTCAGCATCAGGCCCAGTGCCATTGCCCGACAGTTCGTCATATCGGTGGAAACGATGTTTGTCGGCAACCTTGGACGCGTCCAAAGGAAGAGGTGCGCGTTTTGCGTGCAACCAGGAGCGAGAACGACGTGCGTGAGTGTTCGAGTTCATCGTAAGAAAAATGCCTTTTCAGTGAGTGGATGAGGAACAGTCAGGGAAATGCACTAGGGGTGGGATTGTACGGTCGCGGACGTGGGTAAAGAACGTAGAGAAAAGATCGCTGGATGGACCGAAGGAGTGAGAGACGGTGAGAACGAAAAGCAACAACCAGTGAGACCAATGAACAGCGAGCGGTGGTGGGAGCGACAACGAGGGCAGCAACCAAAATGTCCGGCTTTCCTTTTCAAGCACAATTGTGGCGGCATTCGTATCTTGGCCACTCTTGGCCGCCGAAACAGCGCTGATAGCCGCTGATGCGTTGTTCCAATGTTCGCGACACTCAGCGCCACAGTCACCAGTAACTAGGCCATCTTTTAATATGGGCTCAGTGGCCAGCGCATTGGATTGATTCATGACAGAAGAGTTGGGCAAGCCGCTTTGAAGCCACAAGACCGATGACTGGATAATGCTCAACTGCATGTTAGGGTACAGCAGTACTAGTATACGCAACAATTATCTCACACATACAATATCGTATAAACACTTTATGCCGCCCATCTAACACTCTTAGCCTTCTTTGGTGGAGGTCCCTCCCTCTCAGGCTCGGGCTTGTGGTTCAAATCAGCTTCAATAGTACTCTCCGCCGCCGTGACAACGACCACGCCATCTTCACTTTGTTTGGGCGCCGTAGGAGTACCGATGAGGCAGAAATCTAAATTTTGGCATGCGTCTAGGTTGCTTGGTGGCAAATATTTCGGATTCTTATATTTCTCGTCATTAGCAACGAAACATTTGCTGAGGAGATGCGACATACTGCTATAAAGTGACGCATGCCCGCCTCCTCGGCCATGTTTGGTAGCTTACTAGTCTCTCCTCTGAGTGCGTCACGGCGTCTCAACATGGCCTCTTCCACGGTGGATCGTATGGCGAGAGTTTTCACTAGAAAGGAAACATTAGCAAGAAATGCTCAAACAAGTTGTATGCCAGGTACCGGTAATGGGACGTGTTTGACCTATACGATGAACTCGCTGGAAACAAGATTCGTGACTATTTAAATCCACAAAAGGATTTTTCACAAACTTTGATCGCTTGAGATTCCACGTCAGCTTGCCACACTGGCTCGCAGAATATTACCCTTGACGCCGCGGTTAGGTTTCTATACAGTATCAATTTCATAGTATATCCTATGAAAGAAATTTAGCACTCACAATCCACGCGCGCCATGCTTCAGCTCCATGAGGAATACCCGGTATGTCTCAGAAGTCTCAAATGTCATGACGAGCTGCTCACGCCTGTGCGGGGAAACTTGAGTGGTAAACTGTAACGTTTTTACCTGTGCGAGTTGCAGTCCTTCGGCAACGTGCGCCAGAGTAAGCGGGGATTCGGAGAAAATCAGAAATTTCTCTTCAGCAGAGTGGGCCAAAACCTGTCTGGAGCGTCAAACAAAGAAACCCAAATGACCATCATGCATACCTCGGTTATGATGAAGTTAAGTTTTGAGGAAGCGGATCGCCCGATCTTGACGTTCGCTATAGGCGAGGAAGCGAGTAGCGCGGCCCTCGAGTCATTATCATTGACAGTCGAGGTGCCCGTTGGTTGCTGCGCGTCCACAACCATTTGATCGTCATCGGCTTCAGCTAAAGCTTCTCGCGAAGCCTGAGCTTTGAGAAATTCAGTCTGTATTTCTCTCATCGTTTCAGGGGCAGTGGCCTTCTTGAAAGATTCCATGGAAGAGCTTCTACTGTTGAGATCTTTGCCCTTGGCCCGTCTGGCCTCCCGTGAGCTCATCTCTTTGAGCTGCAAGAGTTGCCGATATTTGCGATCCTCCAGGTCAACGCCAACACCCCATTCGGCCAATTTTTCCAAAGATATACGAGGGCGGCTCACGACTGCTTCTCGCAATTTGATGAGACGATCAGGGTGCATGACAATTTCCGCTGGTCCTTCGGGAGTTTCTGGGTGTTCGACGGACAAATTGTCCCGGTTCCACGACTTTTCCAAGACCGTGGGCATGTTGAATACACGGTACGGCGTGTCTTCGTGCGTCTGCATTCCCTTCCAGAGGGAATTTCTATCCGCTCTCTCGCTAAAGAATATCAGCTGGGCAATTTCGCCGCGACGAATAAACATACGCGTGGTCTAGCGCTTCGCGCACAAGGGCTAGATCAGACTCGGAGACCTGTCGAGCTATGGCGCTCCGGATATAGTCGTCCTTATTAGTGATGATCCCATGAACATTGTAGCATTCGTCAGAGACAGACCAAAACATGATCCTGTTGCGCATTATTAGAACAGTCTACTGGGGAGTAAAATAGCATAGCTCACTGGGACAGGTTGGCAATAGCGGTGTTCAGAGCGGTCGCATTCTGTGATAAAATCAGCGGTGCAACGTAGTCAAGATAATAATGTGGGGGTCCTCACTCTGGGATGGAAGAAATAGTCCTGAAATAAAATAGTTCATAAGGTTCAAGGCGCGAACTATATGTGAAAGCTGCACACCTCATCTCTTCGTTCAGAATCAACGGCGTTGATAGCAACAATAGCTTGCATTGCATTGTACGATAATACCGCGTACGGATCGAGGTCCATGAGAACAGTTTCTTGATGAATAGCTGGAAGCACCACTTCCTTTTCAATATCCTCAATTCTGTAATTTACGGCGCAATCGCGTTCAATGAGGTGAACAGCGATTCGAACCAGAGGGACACACCGATGGCGGATCATTTCCATACTCATCACTTGCATAAGCACCTGTATCGAGCCCGGGCGAGGACCGTCGGGGTCTAGTAGCATGTCAATGACTTGGTCCCTCAGAATCTTCGGATTGGCTGCAAAACGTGGAACCTTGAGAAAGTGCGTCATCATGGTAGCCAGCTTCCGCAAATCTTCGCGATCGTGTGTTGTCCAAGTTCTTGTTGTCCGGCCATCATCCACATCTTCACTATCCACGGACCCGGCAAGTGAGGGGGTAGCACTTATGACGAATGGCTGGGGATGATCTTCGGATGCTTTGCCGAAGCTCAGCCCCAGGAGATTGGTAGTTGGTGTACCAGTGACAATCCACCGACGTTCGACGCTTAACAATTGTGCGAAAATGTTGAGGTTCGTTGTTGTAGTTGAAGCATTATGGCCCTCATCAACAACTAGACGCTTCCATCGAATTTGTAGAAACGTTGAGACCTCCTTGGCACTGACGCACTTGCAATCTGGTACACGGACATAAGTGGGAGAGTCACATTGACAAATTTGGGAGTCGTGAAGCTTGGCAACATCGTTTTTTGCAGCTTCAATGGAAAACCCTTGCCAGGAGATGAGTTTCGCATCATAATTTGAGCATAAGTACGCACTGGTCTTTGTAATGAGCACAATCTAACCGAACGATTCAGTATTACGCTTTTGCATCGATTTGAAACCACTAACGTCATAATTAGAAGCAAGCTCCCTTGCGGACGGCAGCTTCGAACTGTTTTTCACCATGACGTAGCGTATGCCGACGCAGTGCTTTATTATTTCGCTACTCCATTGGCCAACCAAGTTATCAGGTACGACAATAAGTGACGCAGTTGTGAGATAGACGGTGCGAGGCTTCTGAAGTGGGCCTTTCCGCCGAGAACGCTCAGGCAGGCTTATAGTCGTGTCGTAGTGGTGGTAAAACGGCAGGTTGTCCTGAAGCGGTTTCAGTAGCCCCCGATTTTCCAGTTCTTCTTCCCAATTATTTCGATCCCCCAGACAGTCTGGACGGGTACGGGCGTAATGAATGAGCAATTCCACTAAAGAAGGGATCTTGTTGCTTTTCGGAAGTTGAGTTTTGCTGCATTGGCGTCCAGCGCGTTTTCGGGCATTTTCAAAATACCCACCGGGAAAGGCTCTGAAGGCCAACGGTGTCATCACATCTCTTGTCTCGAGGACACATTCTTCCGGGTTGGGGAGTTGATAGATTGTTGCCAGAATCAACGCCAGTATCATGACTGTCTTCCCGGTGCCTGCGTGGGTGTTAGCGGCGCAAGTTCATGGTTGAGCGCTCCTCTCACCCAGCTCTTCGCACAGAACACCCCCCCTGTTCTGCTGCACCATGGGCCGCTCCCGCAGTACTTCCATTGTGGCCGGCTGTAGATAGAACATGGTGCCATCTATCCCCACAACGGGGATGTATAAAGGATCTGCGGTGTCACTTTGTGTAGTCTCGACCTCCACCATCTGGGCTACAGAGCGTCGTTGATACTGGTAGAGCGTACTTCGTAGCCCATTGATATCATATCCGTTCATTATGTTGCGAGTTAGAGAAGAATCAGATTGAACGTGTGGAGACGGTAGGTCCCCATATATTTCGGCCATCGTGCGATTGTCCTGGCCGTCCAATATAGTAAGCTTATGCAAATCAACTCGCAAGATATTCTTCACACGTACAATAATTCGCGGTAGAAAAATTCTCGGCGGCTCCAGGGTCGGCAATTCACTCGCATTCCATAAGGAAGCATCACTTATGATTCGTGGAAGTATGGATTTGAGACATTTCCTTCCAGGACCTAGCTGTGTCGCCTCGTCTCGGATACGAAGTCGGCCTTGGACATTGGCAAGGTCAAAGGGGATGATGTAAACCCTGACAAATACAATCTAGAGTTGAAGATGAGTGGATAATATTCTGGGCTCCCGGAGCATTTTTGCATACATTTACGAAATTATTCAAGCGACAGGTGCACGATACAAAAGAGTGCTTGATCAGGAAGTCTAGGGCTCGGAGTAACAAGTCATCCTCAGCGCTGAGAGCTCTAGAAAGCATGTATTGCGAGTCAAATACATGCCAGCCATCTTCAGTATGACTATGCTTGCAGGGGCAGTGTCCTGGGAACACAGAGAGCCGAACGACTCCAGCAGGTAGGAGATTACAGAGAGCAAGTGCGGTGGGAACGATAGGCTCAGATATTACATGCTTTGAAGAGCAGTCCAAGCAGCAAGAGGGGCATTTCATTGCTGGAGTACGAATTATTCGCGGTGAGAGAAGGAAGAAAGGTGCAAATTTACAGCACAGACATGGGCAGTGAGAAAGCGGAGCGGCACAGTCTGCGCAGCCACTTCAATTTGTTGGTTAGGGGTGAGAATGGACTTCTATTTCGGGAAGCCTGCACGATTTGCTGTTCGTCGAGTCGGACGTCACCTACACTCGGTCCATTGTTATGGCTTCTCTACAGTTAAGACCTGCTTGCCAGACTTGGCGGCATGGCGCCCGGACTATGGCCAGCGCGTCGACAAAGCACAAGCCACCGACCCTTAGTTGGCCAGAATACTTGACAATTCGAGGACAGAAGCGGAAATGGGAGACGGTGCGTAACCCAGTGTCCGTCAAGTGTCTCGCGCTCTGAGTGCATGCGTGCGGCTTTGCTAGGTGATGACGATTCCGTTTACCATTGGTGGTCTCATGGCCGGAGCATCCTATTTTGGCTCGTTAGAACTGGATCCTACAAAACCTATCCTGGGTCTAGAGCCAATGATATTCTATGGGGGATGTACTGCCGCATGCATGGGTGAGTAACTCCAGATACTGGGAGCAAGAGTCTTTACAGAGGGTATATCGCGTCTCTCAGGTGCAGGATACTTGATAGGACCCAGCGTTGGTGCGGCTTGTTGGAGGTTAACCCATCGGCGTACAATGAATCTCATTGATGCACGCGACCGGGAGTTCCACAAGCGCATTGTTAAGAACCGCGTCGATCCTCAGGCGCAAAGCGCAACCAACCCCGTGCCTGATTTCTATGGTGCGTCTGCCAATAATTCGTTTTGACAATCTGTAACTTGACGGCATATATCTCCGCAGGTGAGAAGGTTGCGTCCTTGCATCAGTATAGGCAGGTGTGTAATGTATATCACTCTGGCTACAAAAAACACTCTAATAACAATCTCTGCAGTGGCTTCGAGACCAGGGGAAGTACAAGCGCAAGTCCGAGCTTCCCGAAGAGTAGTATAATTTACTGTAGCTAACATTAATAGCGTTCGCAATCATCATTCGCAATCGGCAATCCCAATTCGTGAAAGAAGTGTGATATGCAGGACTGGCCTGATTCACCATTAAGCAATTATTACAAAAGGCTGGCTAGCAGTACAAAAGGCATTATAAGATCTGCGACCTCTGGCGGAAACTAGTCCGCCAGCCGCGGCGTGCCACGACGCCGCATTCCAGCTAGCAGGAATGTTGCGGAGCAACGGAGCGCAGTGCATTAAACGTTCTAGCCGTTCGTCAGAAATGCCATCCCAGGGCATGGGGTGGGGAACTCGTAAACAAGGCATCCCTAGGGGCAAATGTCCATTAGTTCCACCCTCGACAAAACAAGAAAAGAACAAGAAAAGAATATACCGTAAATAGTCAATAGTCGTAGAGAACGAACGTGAGTGATGCAGATGATCAGAAGTGGCGGAGTATGGACTCCAAATGAGAGGATGTATGCTGGGCGTAAAAGCGTTTACGAAGAATAAGCGTCGTCACGACGCAATGAACCTTTGTGAACGATTTGGGGGCGCTCTACGAGACAGAAACGAGGAACAACGCCTTGAGGGGCATTCTTGCGGCCAACACGTTGTACGAGGCACCACGAGTCCTCGAATTCCTCCAGAAGACGGATGGTCTCTCCGAGTGCGAGGGAAAGCTCATCGTCCAATGAAGGAGTGAACGCAGTCGCAACGTCCATCAGGCGTGGAAACCTCCGCTCACTTACAGCATCAGGTGCTGATGTAGCGTGGGGAGCAGGAGCTGAAGTTCGAAGTCAGCTAATTGGTTGATTGAAAGTTGCTCTGCAATTCACCTTCAAAGACAGGCGCTCTGAAGGCAGGAGGTGTTGGTGGCATTGGCTGCTGTTGTTGGTCACTCGTAGGCATGGGTGGGATGGTCGGCATAGGCTTAGAGATCGTCGCTCCGTGGTAAGTGATAGCAGTAGGCACGGGAGCTGCCATGAACTCGGCAAGGTTCTTCTCCCAAGCCTGCTTCGCGCGGTCGCTGCGAGCCTTTGTCGGTGAAGGAATGGCCAGTTCTGACTTGATCTGTGGGACCCAGCCTACTCCTGAGGATGCCGGGGCGATCACGGGCCTGATGAGCGCGGTGTGCGGCTTCTCCACCGTTTCGAATGAAGCTTCGAGGTCAACTTTGGTCGCAAAGCCGGTCTGCTTGCCATCACCCAAGTTCACCACGGCAGCCTTATTGCGCCTCCATCCGACAAGCTTCCAAAGGACAAAGGCTTTTTCTTGATCAGTATCACACCTCAGCCGAGCAGGTGGTGTCACTCACCCAAAAGCAGGGCAATGAAACCAGCTACGATGATTACCATGCCTTTAAAAGATGCAGAAGCAGAGGATGTCGAGAGCCCCGACATAGCCATAGGTAGCACGGTGGCCTGCGCAACACCTGAAGTCGACGAAGCCGAAGTAGTCATAGTCGAAGCAGCCTGGAGCGCGCGGCGCTGAAGGTGATAGTGAGCGACGTCGAATCCCATTTCGTTTAAAGAGTCGTAGATTATGAAAGAAAGGAAATAAACCCAGTACAGAAGTGAAATACGGTAAGAAAGAGCGGAGGAAACAAGAAACAATACAACACAAAGGCACAAAAGTAGTCCACCACCGCCAAATTCCGCTCGGCCTTTGTCAGATAATGCGGAGTTTGCGGTGAATGGAGAGATCGCACAACCTTATTCCATAAAAGTCCTTTTTGGATCTCACTTAACTAGCCCTAAAAGGGCTCAGCACATCGAGCAAAAAATTCATCAAGCCCGCGCATGCAGAGACTGGGCAGGACCTTAAAGACACCAGAGTGACAAAAGTTCAATGACGTCTCAAATTCATCTCAGTCACATAAATGTTAAGTGCATGTTTAAAGTGAGCCTTTCACTGCGCTGATTCTCCTTCAATTTGCCTTCAATTTCCGCCCCAGCAACCACACATAAGTAGATCCCACCACCAGCAACCTTGAGGTGTGCACAAAGCGATCTCAGCGTGAATTTCACCGCCCAGCCATCTCTTCTAGGACCGTGACAGCGCGCCTGAGCGAAGCCAGAAGCATCTCGTATGTAAGGGGGGTGAAGTTGGCAAATTTCCTGGTGGCTGAGCCGTGACAGTACAAGATCTCATGCAACTCATCAAAGAGTTTTTTGAGGGGACCAGGGATAAGGATGTCATGAAATGGTGGCAGTTCGAGAGGATCAGCACCTGAGCGGGCAACCAAGAGTTCGCTGGTGGTTGTGTAGCCAAATATGGAACGAAAAGCAGACATGAGTCTCGCATCATCTTGCCCATTTTTCTTTAGGAGTTCGATCAACGGCGGGGTAGTAGAGCGGCGCCAGAAAGTGTAGGCAAAAACCCACGCAAAAGACTCTAGATCGTGATGAACTTCGTGAAGGATTCTCTTTTGCGCATGTATTGCTTTCAGCACCTCATGCGCCATGAATTGATAGGTTCCCTAAGAACCGAAACACCGGATGCTCAGCTTCTCCGCGCAGGATAAGTCATAGAAGAGAGACGAACGGTCATTACTGCGTCCCTTTCAACAGCAACTACGGTGCTCAACCGAATGTCGTCCCCGACGGGTTCTTCCGTCGTTACAGCTGGACGGTCAATAAAAGCAAACTCAGGATCTGTCAAGAATCCTTCGCCCAACCTAGGATTTTCCTTGACTGAAAGCATTGTGTTTCCGGCGCTAATATTACGATGAAGGATGCCCTGGTCAGTTAAGAAACGATGTCCTTGGAGAGCGTTAGTTGGTATGGAAGCTGCCAAATGGCGGTACAACTCACCTTCTATCGTGGCACAGAATGCCTCTATAATATCCAGTTCTGTGCCGCCCTGCCATAATGGTCGACCGATCGGCTCCAGAACAAGACGGTGAAGAACAGGGCTCTCCTCATTGTACTGAGCCTCATCCCTGTCATCCTTGTCCTGCGCATTTGCATTCTGCAACTCCCCGTCCTGAACCACCTCGACCGTTGCTTTGTCTGTCTGTGCCTTCTCAGCCTCCTCCGCGCGCCACAAGTTGGGGTTTCGCAAACGACAGGCGTTGATTGGCCATTTCGTTCCACCAGTTGCGAAGGCCACGTCTGCACCGAAGATGAATTTAGCGAGGCCTGGATGACTATTATGGATCGATAGGTAGATGGTCGATTCGGATAATCCGCCGCCAGGGCGCCAGGCATTCTTAAGCACCAAGACCTTCCTGCTCGTCGAGTCCCATACCTTCCATATCATTGTACCACGACCTGGAAAAGATACCGAAGACCAGATTGGTGATCCTAGTGTGAACCAAGAGTGAGAGCCCTGCCCCATCCCCACTCGATAGGTAGGATCAGACACAACTTCGAGCTCTGACTTCGGTAGACCTTGTGCATGGGCGATTGATTTCCAGTCCTCTATCTCCTGGCCACGCAGAAGTTCGACTGTCGGATCCAGACCGAGAGTGACTAAGGTAGCGCTGTGTGTGTGACAGCGAATGACTCGGATAAAGTCGGGCGAGATGACCTTTCCGCCAGTAGGCGACAGCGCTTTGTCCCATAGGCTGCTGTACGGTGAAAACTCAATCCCTTCCCGATCGTAGATGCCAATACAAAAATGACCTCCGAAGATCAAAAGCCCAACTGAGAAAAGCAGGAATGGTCTGGCAGATAAGTGGTGTCGCGCGTAGTCCGCCGTCTGAGTTACGATGTCTTCGGGCACTGAGTTGGTTGGGTCATGCGGTTGTGGGCCGTCTTGGTACAGTGGCTTGATCTCGCCCCAGCAAATCATGCCCCGCCAATAGTGTGTTGCTTCCAGCGGCTTCAGCGGCTTCAGGTGCCTAAGAGTTTGTGGGTACTGTTGGCTCGGTTCTACCATTTGCAGATCTGGACTGACTTCTTTGACCCTGAAATCTACGCCTTGCCCCACCTTAGCATCTTTGATGTTGACCCAATGACGATCATATGGATAAGAAGCAGCGCAGTCAAAGCATCCGATGAAGTTAATGATTTTAAGCTATTTGTACGCGTGTCAGACAATGTAGCATGCAATGATTTCTTGTTAGGGAATGGCTTACCAGAGGACTGTACATAGCCGATTCCGTGACTTTTCCTCCCTTGGATTCATTGGAGGTGATCACTCCATCAAGTTCGAGCACAATGGACTGGAGTTGGGGGTGAGTGCGACAGGTGGCCTGGCAAGCGGAGACAACATCGGCGTGTATGTCGGTGACACCCAGCCTTTGCAAGACGCGAGGAGCATCGAAATGAAGTTTATCCTTCAGCTTACTCTTCAAGGCAGCGCGACTAGAGTAACGAGTACTTTGAGTGCAGAAGTTCTGAGCAGAACTAAGAGCGTCGCGCTCAGCGAGGTAGTCCCGGACATGGTAAATATGTGAGTTTGGAACAATTGGATATTTAAAGCTCACTGTGTCAATTGCAGGTGTGACATCAGGCCATTCCATGAAGCGGTACTGTAGTGTGGCAAGATATGCCGTAGCGAGAGCAAGAAGCAAGTGCAAAAACGTGTTCAGATTCAGTGAAGTAGCGGTGTTTTTAAACTGATATCAATCTACTAGTAGCAACTGATCCCCTCAATATGTGGCATTTTGTGCCACCAGCGATGACCACTGGTCATGTTATCGTTCTCGTAACGGGGCATTTGCCATAAACGCGATAGATGACCCAGAAGTTCGCAGATCTTGGATCTGTGTTCGACTTTCGATGACAGCAGACTCAGTCTTCAGATGCTGGTGGCAAGCGCGAATTGCCGACTCCGCAGATATGGCCCTTACTGTCTAAGAAATAAGCCTAATTTTTTGCTGTCCTTTTTTGCTTTTAGAAGGAGTTGGTGTACGGGCATACCCTCATATCTCAATTGCGTGAAAAAGGAAAAGGATCAAAAAGCGTAGGTGTATAATTATGACCCATACGCTGGCGATGGGAGACAACCCAAGAACAACTGCGACTTTGGGGGTGAGGTGATACGCTGCCAGAGGCCAGATTGCATTGAAATATGTACTAGGAATGCCCTAGAATGCTTTAAGCTGTATGTCATAATTCATTGATTTTGATTATGTATGCGTACGATTATATATTCTAGATTTGATCCACAAGCAGACTCGATACAGCTCGGTATAACGACCTTGCACCTTCTTGAGGGACATATCCGGGTAAGGCGCGACCGATGAAATCCTCCAACCCCTGCGAGGACATACTCTGTGCCAGATCTCCCCCGAGAGTGTACAGTGCTTCAGCAGCGATAGCCTTTTTCTCTTCCTCAGAAAAGGGCACGAAAGGCAGGACGGTGGTCACTCGAGACAAAAGAGAAGCCTGTGGACCACACGAGCCAGATGAGAGAAAGCGAGATTTGAAAAAGATGTGAGCTTACTCCAAGACGGGATGAGACTTTTGGTCGTAGAAGGCCCGTCAGCTCGAGGTACTCGGGCCGAGTGATCGGTGCAAAGGGATCTTGACGCCCAGAATTATGGTCAAACACGAGGTCGTGACCTATGTTGGAAGTCCCAAGCCATATGACATTACGCACGTCAATGTGCCGTTTTCCCGCCTCAGGCGAGCAGCGACCTGTGCGGCATAAGCCTATTGCCCATAGTCAAAATATAAATCAAGTCCTTACCCAGTTCCCAGGGCATCAACAGCGACCATAATGCCTTCTCATCCTCTGTCTTCTCGATTTCCTGCAAAGGGTCAGCCTGTGACGGATTATGTACAATCATAACGCTTACGTCTAGGACCACAACACATCGTTTGCCTTCGTTCTGAAGGAGGAACTGAGCAAGCGTGTGACTCGAAGGTTCCTGACAATAAGAGTCAGCACCGCATAGGCGTCGCGCACAATGAACATAATTTTACCTCATAAGGGTTCATAGAGTAGGATTGCCATAAGTCGTGCGTAGAACGCAACGTGGTCATGTTAACAGTGTGCGTGGGAACTTCAAGGAGTGCCCCGACTGCATAATAAGTGAGAAAAAGCAGAAACCAAGCAAGAAAATACTCACATTTCCTGGCTAGCAAACTTTTCCCGTGCCCACTGGGACCTATTCAAAACAGTCTCGTGAGCATATCTATGCCGCCGGCGTCGCGAAGTTGCTTACCGCAGAGGAGGACCACAATCGGCGCGACCGCGAGTTGTTGAGAGTGCATGCTCAAAACACGGAAGAGCTGTTCGATAGCACAGTCTTGTCCGATAAGATCATACTGGACCCGAGTCAAAGGACGGAAGAAAGAGCGGTGGATGAGCTGTGAAGTTCGCCGAGTGTTGGGTTTATCTGCTCGATTGATGTAGTATCTAGTTCACCGTGAGCTAAGGTATAATAACCAAAAGTGGGCATAAAACACACCTAGTGGCTGGGTCCATGCCTGGGAGGGAGGTAGCCACCGGTGTAGATGGTACTTGGGCCTCTGATATGCTTTGACGATGTGGAGGATTGAGCTCCGGGTTTCGCAAGGAAGACGGGTCTGCGCCATAGGCGAGGAGAGCTTTCACAATTTCCATCTTATGCTGTAGCTGATCATTGGTCAAAGTAAATGCCAACGCCGACTGCGGCCCCACTTGATCATTGGGGCCCGCCTCTCCGCTCTCAAGCACCTGGCGAACCTGTGCGACATCGTCGCTGGCAATAGCAAACAGGAGATTAGGCTTCGGGGTGGCTATCGCGTGGCTGGCCTCAGGAACGATGGATGCCCTATATCCAATGGGGGCCGAGGCTGGCGTCATGGGCCTGATGTCGCGAAGCGTATCATCCTCATAAAATGAATCCACTCCACGATCGTCGTCGTCGTCGTCGTCAAATGAGTGCACAGGCGCGGATAGCCTACTTGATGAGCGTCGAAATTGATCCGGTATGGGTGCATTCCGAGAACCTGCTCGGTGATGAGAGGACTGGCGCCACGAGTTCATGTTCGCCACAGGGGCAGACTTGGGTGACACTGAGGTATCCCAAGGGACATGCTGAAGGGTAGGATCATTGGAAGGTAGCAACGTGTTCCGAATATGCGAGGGTATAAGAGATGAATGTTTAGATGAGAGCTGAGATGTTTGTATCAGCTGCCTGCCTGCATCACAGGAGAAGGACGAACCAAAGGGTTATTTAACAAAGAATAGTCGGACGATACACTAGAAGATTGTGACATAGATAAATTGTGCGTGGAGTCTGTGGTAGGCCATTAGTCAAAAGGGGTAAGCCAGATTGAAATGGCTCCTGACCATAGTTTTTGCTACTGCGAGAAAGCGAAGACGAAACAGACGAAGAGCGAGAGCTGATAGCAGTCGACTAATTCAAAAGAATCAGTATCTGTCTGATCTGAACCGAGTATGCTACTCACCAGACGAAGAGGACGTAGGCCACGGGAGCTGACACTGGTGACTGGGCTTACAGGAGACTCTGGTCGTTGGGAGGCAAATGCGGGAGACAAGGGAGAAACGGAACGATCCCTCGAGCCTGAAGAGCTCACACTCAAGTAGGATTGCCGTCGGGCATCGAAATCGGTCAAAATGCCCGGCTTATGGGGTGGTCGCGGGATCGCCCCATCTCTCCGCGGGTTCACCGGGCCACTTGATGCACGGCCGGGACTCTGAAATATAGGACGTGCGTCAACATCTACACCAATAGCACAAAGTAAAGGAAGTTCTCACAAGAGAAAAGGGGTACCGGAATCCAAAAGGCACCTTAGTAGACATGTTAGCGGCATCCATTGCCTCATCCCAATCCACCAATTTGTCGCTTGCCCTGGCCTTTCCTTTGTCTTTTTTTGAGGGCTTGAGGTCAAAGGGTGAAGCAAGCCGGCCACCAGGCGAAGAGGTTGAAACAACATTGTAAGACGAAGCACGGATGGTGTCGTTACGCCCACGGGTTGATAACAGAAGCGGCGGGGTGAGCGCGCGACTGCTGCTCGCTTCCGATGCCGGCGGTGACAATGTTTTTGAACGCCCCGATACCGACGACGACGAAGAGGCAGGAGACGGAGAAGAGAACGCAGATGGCAGCGGATTCTGCGCTTCTCCATCAAGTGAAAAGCGAGCGGTGCTTTGATGTTGAGGTGCGGGCAATGCAGGCACATGACTGCCACTTGCGACAGGCGCATGCGGAGCCAAGGCCCTCGAACGCGCTGACACAAACGACGGCGAGGAGGTAGGGGAGGGAGAAGAGAACGTAGATGGCGCCGGATGCTGTGCTTCTCCGCCAGGTGAAGGGCTGGCGGTGCTCCGGGGCTGAGGCGCGGACAATGTGGACTTGGGGCTGCTCACGATGGGCGCTGGCGGGGACAGGGTCCTTGTACGAGGCGAAGAGGGAGAAGGCAAAGCAGACGTCACTGTCTGCGCTTCCTCGATTTCGGCTTCAATCGTCATGTCGGCTTCAAACAGATTGCTGGAAGAGTCATTCGAAGCGAGATATCGCTCGTAAGCTGAATCTTTGGGCGTGTCATCAGCGCTTTTGGGATCCACGTCAGGGCTGGCGGCGAGAAGTCGTGAGAGCAGTGAAGTCGTGCTTTTAGGCGTGATGGGGGGCGCCGACTCAGGACTAACGGCCAGAAGGCGCGTAGGAAGAGATGGCGTCTCAGTTGCCTTGCGCCCGAGCGGCTGAAGATCGAGAGATAGCTGAGATAGCTCGCCTACAACGGCGTTCCATTTGCGTTTCGCCGATGACAAGCCTGCGATAGTCCGCGGACTGGACTGTTCACTATCTTGGCTCGTGGGGGAAGTCACCGTGGACTGCGGGAGAGGTAGAAGAGCGGCAGTCAAATCGCCATCTGTTTCAGAAGAGAAAGAGGTATCGTGCTCCGCGACGAATGATTGGAGGCTGTAGAGCGCGTCATGCAGCGACGACTGCGCATCCACATTTCCCTCTGCGCACGACAGCTCTCCGTCAGGTACCAAGGAGGGTTGTCCGTTATGTTTGACGGTGGAGACCACGTTCTCATCTTCCACAAGGCTCGGAAGATCCAGACTCATGCTGCGCTCTTGTGTCTCTGTACTTGGCGATAGCAAATAGGCCAGGGATGTAGAAGTGTCGTCATTCTTATCAGCAGCGGACTGTGGCGATAATGGCAGGGCGATGGTGGCTGGGTCCTCTTCATAGATGGAACTCGAAAAAATAGCCTCGGGTTCGCGCGGGAATGCGCGCATATAAAACTGCCCAGGGCTTGTTGCCATGGACGTCGGCGAATGGAAATCGAACGACACACTTGCAGCTCCCTGATGGCTGTACATCCTCGGAGGCGGTGACAGAGCCAAGGGGGCAGGTCCCGTCCAGGTCGCCTCAGCATATCCCGAGTCGATGGAATCTTCGCGTGTGAGACACAGGGAGTTGATGTGCATTTCGACGGGAGAGAGTAGGTGCGACGCCGAGCGCAGTGGCGATGTCGGGTCAGGCGGTGTGGTGGCCATGACAATTGGAGCGAATGTCTTGCCAGGAGTGGTGGCACCGGGGCTGCTGGGGTCGCGTTGTTCCGTTTCCGTAATACTACGAATATGCATATCAGAAGATAGATACTGACGGGGTGAGGTGGCTGAGTGATCGCGAATATTGCTGACATATGTGGCCAGGTTAACAATCGGCTCGCCTTCGTCATCCGAGCTAGAGCACGTAGAGATATCTCCAGACACCTCGTTAACCAACGGGTCTTCTGAGACTATCGGCATTTTATGCGCAGATTCCAGGCCAACTGGCAAGTGAGCATCTTCGGGCGCGTCAAGTTCATTGGCGACGAGTAACTTCTCCTCCGGAATCTCGTCCTCCGAAGGTGTTGGACCGATGACGTCCTGCAGCGCCATAAGCAGGCCAGACATTCTTGGTGATCGGCTAAACATACGCGGGGAAGTGGCGGAAGAAGTTAAGAATGCATAGGTAGTAGGCGTTGGTGGTGCAGTGGTGGTGGTCGTAGATTTGAGTATGGAACGAGGCATATTGACATGAAGTTGGTCGCGAGACGAGTGGAGGTTAGCAAGGAATGTGTCGACGGCTGGACCTTTCACTTTGACATCGTGCATGAAGTTGCAGGATTCAGCGAACAAGCATCGGCCCTGGGAGTAGAATGGGCACGGCCGAGCTGAGAAAAGCGGAGGTTGAGTTACCATTGTCAGCGCTGTGAGGCCCATTAAATTTGGGAGGGGCTTACTTTTCTGTCGCCAGGGAGAGTGATACTGCATCATGGCAGAGACATCGAGCAGGGACTGCGACCTGCTGAATGTAAGGATGTCGATGAAGACGGTGTTGCGGAGTGAAGAAAGTTGTGGATCCCTGTTGTTGTCGGCAGCGGAGCGGACGAAACGGAAGTAAAACCGGTGATTTACATAGCTTTGCTCAGCAACTGCGCCGTGACTCTCAACTCGTGACTCTCCCCTCAACTTTGGTCTCTTTGTTCCTTCCTTGCCCTAGTCTATAATCTACTTCGACAGCCCCCTCATATTAAAGCCTTATCTCATTCGCTTTCTTGGCAAGGCACTGCATGGCATCAGGACTGGCGCGCATAGCAAGACTGACTCTTTTTTCTGGGCCGAACTGTTCGCTTTGCGATGTATGTATCTGGTCCGGCTTCCGGCCAACCTAAACATCTAAACCCCATGTCAGATAGCGAAAGCCGAGCTCTCAAAAGTTCGCCAGTCGGTGAGTTATCAAGCCTGTTGCCTGATAGTGCCTAGTTTAATCATTTAATGTACTGTCGGATATAGCGCTCATTCGAGCTGAGTACCATCAATATACAAGACCCCGGACAGGAAAAGTGGAAGAAGAAGTATGTTTACTGGATACCGGCTCTGCATCTCGAAGGGAAGGAGATAGCCAAGGGCCGGTGGGATGCGCAAACGGTCATCCAGGCGCTGGACGAATGGGAGACGAAAATGGAGCCCAAGGATTAGGAGTGGAGTCGTCAATAGCGGATGATACCCCCGAGGAATACAGTTTCTTCTTTATCGACACCAAACCGGTCAATCCGTGGGACTGTGGCCCCGTCTACGAGCGAGACATCTCAGACATCCTTGGTGAATCCTCAGACGACAGTCGGGGGGCTAATCCAGACGTTCGTCGCTGCTTCAATTGCGGTGAAACAGAGCACGCTGTCGCACAATGCCTCGCCCCCATCAATCATGCCCTCGTCGCACTGTCGCGCCAAATGTTCGTGTTCTCGCAGTCTGCGCACCGTCAGGCTTTGGGGGATCTGGAGCGGATCCACATAGTTGAAGGACGACGGCAACAGCAACTAGATTTTCTTGACGCATTCGAGCCGGGTGAAGTGCGCGGGGATCTACTTAGGGAGGCCATTAGCGACAATGGCGAAGAATGGCTGAAAAACATGGCGCTGTGGGGATATCCTAGAGGCTGGACCGGGCCACGAGACCCACGATATGAAGTCATGAAGCGCATCGAAGAAGAGCCTATTCGCGATGAAGAACCTGTGTTCCTGATCTTTGGAGACGGTGGGGAAGAGGAGGTCGAACTCTACCCGCAGACCTCTGACTCGGCAGAAAGCGAGGATGGTGAAGATGAGCATCTACCTCTTAAGCCAGACGAATCAGCGGCAGAAGCACTAATACAAGTTCACCGATGGGCGGCGTACCCAGACACGTACTTCTCGTCCGCACTCTTGCCCATTTACAACGGTTTTGCACTCCCTCCCCCGGAATCAGACACGTTTTCGAGGGAACGGCAGGCGCTATGGGAGAAGATCACGTCAGCACCTCCACCTCCGCCACCCCCGCCAACGACTAGCCCGCCTCCCTTGCCTCCGCCGAACAGCCCGCTCCCCTTACCCCCATTCGAGTCGCCGCCTTTGCCGCCGCCTCCACCTCTTGGGCCTAATTTACCCCCAGTAAACCATTTGGATTCTGATGGCGAGATGGAAATGGATTTTTCTGATGAGGATTAACGTGCACGTCATTTCTTGCGTACTCAGATGTATGTACAGTACTCGATATTTCTCCTCCATACTACTTTTTAACCCGACAAACAGCAAAAGACATTGATGTCTGCATATCTACATACTAGAACACATTGATATTGATGGACCACCACCACCACCATGGCTCCGCACCCTACCAAGAGTAGCAACACTCATCGTCCTCGTGGCCTTCCAGGCAACATCCGCAATGTGGGCCCTGTCGGCAGTGCTTGTATCGCCGGTTGGTGCAGTCCCTGCAGACGCGATTGGAGCACTCGGCAGACACCCCGACTCCTAGTCGGAGTCGTCGTCCCCGGAACAAGCACTCACACTGCAGTGATCGCACGGTTCCAAGCCCGCTACCTCTTCTCCGCTTGCCACAACTTCTGCATAGCATGGAGCACACATGCTATGATTCGGAGCGTCGCAACGATCGCAATTCTCCGATTTGATATCGCAGTCGTCGCAGATCCACTCCTGGCATCGAGTGCATCGCCGGATGGGACTTGAACCCCCCGAAGTCGGTGCGCTCAGCGCAGTATCATTAGTGACTATAATCGTTGCATTGAGACCATCAAGAGTGCACTTTGCCTGAATCACCGCCTCCCTTTTGATGGAGGCCCCCAGATCTTGAGCCTCCTGAGCCTCCTGTCTTGCGACTTCCTTCAAATGCTGGGCTCCATGACCTTGAGTCTTTTGTGTGGGTTTTAGGCTATGCCGTGTGGCGCCGCTGCGCTCTGGCAATTGGTAGGGCGCAGTTAGAAAACCACTTGAAGATGTTCCGCGATGTTTATGGACACCATGGTGTTCAAGTGATCATCAATGTACGCACCAGGCGATCTACTCAGGCTGCCGAGGAACTTCTATGGCAAAATTTCGAACGAGCTCTCCTTACTTTTTGAGGACTTGTGTCATGGATACTCAGTGAAAGTTTGTTGATCCTGTCGAATGCAGCAAAGTCTCATAGGCAGTGTTATATGGTGTTTCTCTTGTTTTGTCATTATGATTGTGATCTCTCAATGTTATTCTAATTGAGGGTATCGTGACTTGAAGCTTCGCATGATCTTGACTTGCCAGTAAGATAGATGCTGTATGCACCGAAGGTGATGCCGTGCGGTGAGCCGGGTCATCGAGTAGATGGACGCGGCTGGAATCCTGGGGTGGCCGTTGGAAGTTTGATGAAAGCTCGCAATATCGTGCAAAGTGTTAACATTCAAGTTGAGACAGAGAAATCTGTCCTAGAGATGATAGCACAGCCAGCTCCATTACGTTGTCTTAATAGCTACAAATAATTAACCTTGTTTGTACAAGTTCGAGGATAAATGTAGGTAGCGAAATGTCCTTTTCAGAACTGTCTGCAAGACCCTGTCTTGGACGTTCATGTTCTATCTACAGCGCAGTGGCGCTTGATTTAAATGTTGGCACGGGTGTGGCAGACCTTGAATGTGTGTGTGAAATACGCCCAGCATCTTCGTGTTCATGTTCGGCGTCAACGTCGGTATGGCTGGAAACACTGGATTCGCGGGAGTGGCTAGAGTGCTGCGAGTGGTGGGCAGAGCCTGCGGCGCTGCTGGACTCAGAGGTGCCAGAGCGGATAGATACCGGGCGGCTGCTGGAATTCTTGGGAGCATAACGAGGGAGCGTCTCCTCCGGGGTTTTTAGGATGAACCCTATGGAAAGACAATCAGCAAATGCAGCAAAGAAAGGATATCAAAGAACGGGCTAACCTTTGAGGCCGGCTTGCTTCTCTCCCTGTCTTCCAAAGCCGTAGCCTTTCACAGATCCGTGGTCCACTCCAAACTCGTTACTTTCTGGTCTCTTCTCGTCTTGATATGAGCGGGAAAGGAAGGATGATGAGCTAGAGAACTTGGCGTTATGGGTGGGCAAGACACTCTTAGTCTCGGACCGCCACGAAGAAAGTGCGCGTTTGTCCTTGGCAGATTCACGATAGATGAGACCAAGGAACATGTTGACGCATCCGAGAGCGAAGAGAAAGAACGCGGAAACAAGGCTGAATTTGTCAACGTGGTGTGACAGTATGGCAGTTCCAATTCTGTCCAAAATATGGTCAGATAGTGCAAGCGAAAGCGAAGTCCGAGACCCTTACAATGCCTGGAAGATGCCAAGAGCTCCGAGCCCGAACTCTGAGCCCAAGACGGGGATGAAGCGATCAAAGAAGAACATGGGCCATTCAACCTCCGCAAAGAGTAGGATAATGGTCTGGAAGATGATGAGAAGTCTGTTCAAAACCGCCCAGAATGCGCCAGCGGGTTGATTGGGTACAGTGGAACCTCTGCGAATGATGGGTGAGCCTCTAAGTTGGCATATCGGAAGTTGTTTACTCACTCAATGTAGTCATAATCGAAATCCATCGTGGTGTTTCCAGATTGCCTGGCTGAAACAAAGTCGTTGACAGCGCGTACGTCGGTGACCATGACAAAGATGCTGCTGGAGAACACCAGGAGCAAAGCTACGACACTCAAGGCCCTAATGGCGTTGAGCGCAATGAAAGTGTCTGTGATACCAATCGTCAGATCACGACCCACCACCTCCAACGAACAGTACCCACATCCACGAATCGACATATTGGGCCTTCAAGGTCGTTATTTAAATCAAATAGAAAAGAAAGACTGTGTATGGTGACCCAGCACCAAAGATCGTGACTTGCAGACGGGAAAAAGGAAAAGACAGCCGAGATGAGACTGGGGGAGCTTAATAGAATGAACGCTGCATGTGTCTGCATTTATAACAGGATTTTCACTAGTTCCCATCGTCTCATTGAGGGTGGCACTTTCTTTTGTTCTCTGCATGAGGTGCATTGTGACGGTAAAGGAAAGAAGTCGCAACAGATCACGTGTGCGGCACTTGTACCCAACACTCTTTGTTCTCGACGAAAGCGATGTTGCACTCGGTTGACACTTGCTGATCTCATGTTGATCGGATGCCGATTCGCCTTATTCTATTGTAGTGAATTTGTAATAGAGGTAGTCAAGAACTTCCAAGTCCTAGCAGCGCCAGAAACCTTTCCACGGGTAGTTGTACAACTTGTCAACTGTTAATGTGATCATGGGACAACCCAGCATACTGCTACTGGCAGATCTTGCAATGTCCACATTACATATCATGAAATGCAACATTTTCGACCTGCAGGCGCTCTCTGAACCAAGTCATCTCGTGGTTTGGAATAGCATCAAAAGCTGCACGTGATTCAGTCGCGTATCGCAAACGCGCGAGTGGCTTCCCAACAGCCATCCTGTCAGAAATCAGAGTACGCAGCAGTGCGTTGTCTACCGGCCCTACGGTCAAAACTTGCAACCGCGGCCAAAGAGGATCGATGTGGTTGCTCGCTAGAAGCCTCAGAATCGGCCCGGGGTCAGTGACAAATTTTAGGGATAGGTGGGTGATGGTGGGGGACGAAAGTGCAAATTTCGGAGTTAGATATTGGAGTCCGGTGACAGTCTCTAATCGGAGTGTGTGCAAGACAGGATGCCAACGTGCGCTCCGGAAAGTTTCGAGGAAGACGCGGAACTGATGTCCGTACACTTTGCGGAGACAGAGAGTCTCTAGTGCCGGGGCTGAGATGGTACTGAAAAGATTGCGCATGAAATGGACCGGGTTGACGTAGTCTGGAGGTAGAACTGTCAAGGATACAAGGTAAGGCATCTCGAGCTCTGCCAAGCTGTCTTCTTCACAGCAATTAACCATCCCCTCCACCTCGAGGGTGGTTAATAATTTTGCTTCCACCAGAATTTCTCGAAACCGTGCATAGCTGAGTAGATTGGCAGAATAGCAATCCGCCAAATACAGAGACTTGACAGTGCCGAGAGGCGGCAACCACATTTGCATATTGACCCCTCTGGTCCCCAGGTAGGAGAGCAATGGGCTGCCACCTGCTAGCGTTCTATTGTCACCAGACCAGAGCGATTCGTCCTGTTCATCGTTGATGTCAAGATCGATTTGCATATGCTGCAATCTTGGCGCAATTTGATCGCAAAGCCCCACCATAAACGCCTGAAGAGCTCGCTCATCTTGGGAATCTATAACAAGCTTCTGCCATCTCTCGATTTGTGGGATCAAGAGCTCGGTTGCGGGAGCGATATCTTGTCCTTCGCAGATGTAGATGTAGAGATCGAGCGGTTTGGACCCCGAAAGTAGCAGGTAGTGGGCGATAAGGTCAATAGGATAGCGGCAGGTGAGGGTGGTGGGCCGAAGTTGAATGGTGGTCCATAGCGAGGGGGTCGCAAAGGATACGGTTCTCCAGCGTTTGATGACCTGAGATGCGCGGACGAGAAAGGGAAGGCCATCCCGCCAGCCCCCCTCCAGATATCCGAAAATCTCCGCCAGGACCTCGTCCGGCAGCTGGAAAATTGACGCGTTTTCGTTGGTGAGCTTGGAGGATTCTGCGCGAATACGCTCTTGGCGAGCGCGCAGCCCGTTCAGCTTCGAGAGGAGCTCAGCCTCTGAGCGCTGCAACTCGTCCGCCTCCCTCTGGAGCTGGCGAAGACGCAGGTGTACCGTGGCACCGTCGTCCACGCGGTTGACGCTGATGGATAGAAAAAAAGATAAGCAATTGTTGGCCTTAGATAAGGTCGCTCGCACCGTAATCTTGTCGCTGCCAGTGTGTGCTCGCTCATATGAGATAACGGGTGTATTGAGGATTGCTGGTCAGGGGGGGAAAGAGCGTCGCACAAAAGTCGAGTATGGGCGGTAATAAGTCATGACAAGCCATCCCGGGAGGCTAGATGCTTTTAAGGTATTTCGGCAGGCTCTATCAGGCTCTATCGTGCATCATGGTGCATGTTGTGAACCAACGCGGGGTAATCGGCGGAAATAGACTTCCGTGGAAAGTACAATGCACCCGATTACCCCTGTGGCTTCCCGCCTCAGCGCCTGACCGTCTCAGTTAGTGGACGTCCCTTCCGAAATTCAGGCTTTAGCTTGATCCTCTGCCTCTGCCCCCTTGAAATCAACCTCCAGTCTTGTAGCTATCCGGTACGATGAAGGCCTTCGATAATACGACTGAGGGGTAATCCTACGTAAGTTTATGGTGTTTAGCGATATTTTCTGGCGAATTTGCTCCTTCCTTTTCTCTGCCGACTGGCTGCAGCACTGAGCTGCTAGGTGTGTACATGTGATACCGATGCCAACCTGTCTACCCAGTCGAACCCAAGGCCACATATCGGTGGCGTACTAGAATCCAGAGCTATTCAGATCGTCGCCCTTCTCAATTACATCACTTGTTTGATGCTTTTGGGCCCTCAACTTTCCCTCCACAGGTATCCGTTGCTCGTCTCCGAGTGTCTACGTCGGGCTCAGCGCATTTTCAAAGCACGTTAGTTGTCAATGCCCACAGGCACGCATTCCGACAAGCCGGCCAATTACACAACCACACTGGCATCCTTCGTCACCAGTATCAAACCTACGTTCGCGCATCTAGTGTCTATCTATGACCCAAGGGGGTTGGTGATCGGCCACATTGCATCAGGGCCTTGTCTAGAGCGTAGGCCTAAGGTACTTCATCCCCTCGGGTGGATCCTCGATGCGCAGATCATTATGCACCCCGTGGATCTGGGCCCCTTGCATGATTCAGACAAGCTGGACCAGTTTGCCCTCAATAAAAGGCCTTTGTTATCGCCCAAGTATAGCAATGTTGAATCTGATACTTTTTTCGATTTTGTATGCAATGCCTGTGATACCATGAGACAATCCAAAGCCGACAGACGATATCCGAGCTGCTAGCGCTCCTGCATCCAGCAAGGACAGGCCCTAAGCTCCGACTCTCGCCAGTGCTTGTCGCAAGTCCCCAATTACCATCACGAACTACTACCAGTATTGCAATGACAGTTCCCCACGAGACTATCGTCAGAATAGATTCACGAGCGCCCTCGCAGATTCATGATGCTTTTTCATTGACGTGTACGGATTTCGGTAGAAACCCTGGGAGTAGCTTTGAGTAGCTTGGAGGACCCAATGATGTGTATTGTTCGGTGCAAAAATTAAGTGCATATAGAGATAGGGCTATTGAACTTGAACATATACACTTTCACAAGCTCGAATCTAACTGTCCAAATGCAATCGCATATTAATAATGAGTGGCGATATACAGCTCTTGGCTACATGACGCGCGAAAGCTTCCAGCGCCCTGCCTGTGAAAACAAATGCGATGACCATCGGGTCATCATGCAGAGTCTCTGACCCGCTTCATCCTTGATGGCGGTGGTGTAGGCGTCGCAAGCGTCGTCTCGGACGGCTCTGTTCTCTTCACGGCCGCTGGTGCCGGCACCCCAGTCCAAACCACGTCAATGGGTGCAGTGACAGTATTGATGGTGTACGTCGCCGCGCTGGCACCTCCGTACAGTGCGTCTTCGCAGACACCTATGCCGGCACCGTTCATGGTGCAGTATTGACCTCCGCCCACATTAAAGTTAGTGTCAGTGAAGGCGTAGGATACATCGCTGGCCCCGGCGACGATGGTGACTGAAGACATATTGATGGTTAGTGTTGCATGGATACCGATAGATCTACGGCTTGACATACTTGTGTAATCAGAGGGGATGGTGGAGGGCCCATCCGCAGTGCCCTGTAATATCTCCCATGTTGTCCGTCCATTGGCGTCAACACCCAATTCATTTGCTGCAGTCACTGCGTAACCGAGAGAGGGGTTCCAACCAGGCCACCACAGTTGCCAATCCGCCCTGACGACTGCACCACGCGTCAGCCTATGGTAGACATGAGGACGAGATCTCGCACTCACGAGTGGCAGTCGCTGCTGCGAATATAAGTAAAGATCCTCTCATTTCAGGTAGAAGGAGTGCAAGCCAGCCAAAACAAACGAATGAAAGGGAGTTGTTGAGGTGGGAAGAACGCGATCGGTTGTTGTGCGTGCCTCTCGCATGAGCGGATCCTTATGTAGCAGGGGTGCCTATAGATAGGACGGGCCGAGGCTGTGCGGCGCGGCATGCAGCGGCAGGGCCAGTGGAGGCCAGCGGAGGCCGCCAAATATAAACGGGTGTTGAGATGACAAGATGCACCCCAAAAGCGAAATCAGGTTGAAGTAAGTGGAGAATTGGTTTCTCCGCGACGCCATGGCGGAACAACAAACAACAAGAATATGTATAAGGTAGATAGTACAAAATTAACAGTATAAGAACCAAGAAGAACTATGGGCATATCGCACAGTACATGGAATTATTCAGAAAGGATCGAAATCAAGAAGGAAGCCTGTTTTGTCCATCCCAATATTTTCACTCGTGGAAGGCGGCATTGATTTTGTGCTGAGTGAGGTCCGATGGTGGAAGGGTAGCTGTTCCCCGAACTGGCGAGTTCTGGCCCGAACCTAATGGCGTCTGGCCCCAGCGTGGCGTGATCAACCCACTACCGCCAGCCCCATACAAGAAACCGCCGCTTATGCCTTCAAGAGCATTCGAGTAACCTAATAATCGAGCCGTGAGTGTGGAGTAGGAAGTCAATGATCAAGCAGACTGACCAGGAACGAGCACACTGTCCCAAAAGTTGCCGCTAAGTATGCTGTCCATAGACATCATCTCTGACGAGGTGCCGTCATCTGCAGCAGCCATAGTTGGCGGGAACGTAGACATATCCGCGACCGGGCCCATCTCACTATCGAATTGGAACTCGTTCAACAGGTCAGGGCCATTGTTTTGGCTCGAGTGCCCGTTCGGTACAGGAGGGGGGTTCATGAAAGTACCCATGTTGCTCATGTCGCCGTCAACGGTCCCATTTCCGTGTCCGTTCAAGCTGACATTAGCGTTGGGGTCTAAGGCTTGTCCATTATTGCCCGATGCTTCAGCCGACTCCTTGATTCTCGAGTTGACAAGTGCTCGAATGAGACTACTGTAGAGAGCAGGAGAGTGATGGGGATTGGCAGCGACGCCCTCCATCGTATCAGCCACATCCTTCACCAAATTGTATGTCTTGTGCTCGTTATCGAGGAAGGCTTGGAATTCCGGGCGGACAAGCTATCGGCACGGTAATGAGGAAAGGAGAAGGGGACCATGAATGCAACATACCTTCAACAAACTTAGGAGAGCATAGGAGATCATGACGAAATGAGAATCAGGCGAGTACTTCAAGAACCCCCTCGGCCCCAGGTCATCTCGTGTGAGGAGAGCACAGGCAGTAGCAGATGAGTGACACCGCGCGAAGAAGTGACCAATGTCCACCGCAGAACGCTCCATCGCGTTCTGCAATCCGAAAGAATTCAGCACGAGCATGGAGTAGTGGAAGTAGAATTTTCCAATAAGAGCAGGGTAGGGAGCCATGGCGTTCTCTGCTACAAATGAATGTCAGTGCAGGCCTTCAGTCTCAATGTTTTATGACACACTTTGACCGCCAAGCCCGCGGAAATTATGCCATTCATGTTGCCATGCAAGCACTTGTGTCTCAATGGTCTTGATGACAAGCAGATAGTCGCAGTCCACCTGTAAGCCCGACGGCGAATTTGTGCCAGAGTAGAGGAAATCTAGACTTCTCGAAAGTATGCGTTGCAGTTCCTATTAGCTTCGCATGAGCACTCGTGGCAGATCAATTCAGAGACCAACGCACAGAATACGCTGCTAGAGATGCATCCCCTGGGGTAGCACATGGGCTGCGATACCACTGTGACGCGCTGCGGATAATATAACTGTGCACCAACTATCAGCCAAATTCTAAACTGGGTGTCTCTGCGACGCACTCTTCCTTCACCGAGTGGGGCTTGCCCATCTGTGCACTCGCACTTCTGTCGAGGCAGAAAGTCAAGATCCACGTCCGCTCTCGATTGTGAACCTCCTTGTCCCTTGCGCGACCCTCGGGAGTATCTTGACTCGCCACGGCAGTCTTGCGGTGCAAATTGAGGTCGGTTGCCATTCGAATGGCCATACCGAGCATCAACCATGTCTTGTCCTGCTCGTAGCGCTCAACCGCCCCGCACCCGTAGAGAGTGAGGAGCAAGTAAGCCTGTACGATTTCGACGGACTTATAGCCTTGTGCGGGGACACTGAATGCGAGCTTCTTTGCAAGGTCAGTGAGACGTGAATGCAACTCTGGTCGGCCCGTGTAGAACTTGGACGCGATGGAGCAAACTGATAGGTGTTATTGAGCGCTGTGTTGGAATACAAGGCAAGCGAAACTCACTTGTTGTTAGCAGGAAGGGGGAGCGCGAACAGACAAGAGACGGTGTGTGAAAGTCGCGATCCAACAAGGTGCAGTGCATCTTTTGTGCTGATCAATATATGGCCTCAGAGATGTGAACCATTGACTCACATTCATATGATCGAAATAACTGTGCAGCAGGTCAGAGGCGGCACACGATCCTGAAACGATGGACGTACATATCGAACAAAGCTATGACATCTTCCGTGCTCACAAAACTCAACATCTCTGGTTGTATCTGACGCTCAATATACAACCGACGCAGAGGCAAGATAGTCATCGGTCCTAAGAATAGGTTAACTGCGTCAGATTCCGAGCCTCGGCAGTCTCGAAGCGGGCCATACGGACCTGGTTTGAAATAAAGGTCGCTGGCTACCCCCACCTTTTGGAAGTCGCCGTCCGTGCTAGGAACTTCTCCAGCTTTAATGCTATGACCGCTTCCGGCCTGGGCTCGTCGATTTGCCAGACTCGCCTCTGCAAGTAAACCAAGCGGATTGAGGGAGTTGTCTGGAAGCGAGTGCAACTTGGGAGAGCCCGGTTGTGCAAATTTGGCCGGTTGTTGTTGTGTATGCTGGAAAGAAGCGGACCTTTCGGCCGAGGGGGGAGGCGAAGGGGAGGCGAGCAGGGCCTGTGTGGTAGCTGTTTGCGCAGATGGGGAGGGGGATCTGGAAACATAACCCGATGCTATGTCTGGATTACCGATTGAACGGAGAACTGAGTCGAGGGTGCGCTCCATTTTGCGCAATGAACGCGTGAGGAGTTCGTGTTTTCTGTTTCATGGTTCAACAAAGCTGAAAGGATTGTATGAATGAATGAATCTCACTTAGAAGAACGCTTGCCGCGATTAGACTCTTCAAAAATGCATTCGTGGTTGCCCGTGGCACAACGCTTACAAGGCGGTCCTTGTTCGGCGCCGACGCATTTCATCTTAAGACGACGACATACGGTACATGCTCTGCAGGAGCTGTCAGTAATTCTATCACTGCAAATAGCAGCCGCTCGTACCTAGAACCTCGGGTCGGTTTTGCTTTGCCTCCCTCTTCTTTTTCAACTGAGGGGCTCTCCACTTCGTCGTCTTCATCGTCCTTTCGTGACTTTTTCCTCACGTCTCCGGAAAGGGACGAAGAAGGCCTCTTGCCGTTGTTGTTCGATGAATACATATGATCGGGGGGCGTTCCGACCGTCTCGGAACCCTGTGACGACGGTGAAGACATGCTCGATTGGAGCGTAAGGTGTGGCGGAGGAGGAGGCATGCGCTGGTGGTGCTGGTGCTGGTGCTGCTGTTGCTGCTGATAAGGGTAGTATGAAGGAGGATAGGATCCCAGGGAGGGATCAAGAGACATGGGCGGAGATTGCACTGGAGGCTGCATCGACCGCTGGTGGTCTTGAGGACTGAAACGGGGCGGCATGGTCGAGCGCGAAGTGAATCGCCGAGAACTACTTCGTCACTGAGTATGGGATGGCCTAGTGTCCAGTCATGTCAAGGAATGTCATGAATCTCGGGGTGATCGACATACCCAGTCCGTTCTCCCGAGTGTCACGTATCAAAGGTGATATTAACCGGGGCTGAAACGAAAGCTCCCCGAGTGAGCTATGCTAGCTAGCCGAACAGATGTCCAATGGCTGTCGACGAGGAGCGAATCACTGCTGCTGTTCGGGTTAAGGCACAAGGCGAAGGACCCGGGAAAGAATCTGTGAGAATTATCAAGGCAACTCCAACCTTGAGTGAAAGGTAGGTGAGATGTCAGGTGCAGGTATTAAGAGTTAGGCGTATTAGGTCGAGGAGGCTTAGAATTCACAAGAAAACGATATGAGGTAGAGAATATGATCTTCCAGCCTGAGACCAGTTGTGGTTCGTCGAAGCGGGTGTCGGTCCAAGTATCACTTACGTAATGAATCGGTCAGAATATTTCAGTCAGCTGTACATGTGCTCTCAGGTACAACCTTGAGCCCTATGCTACTTTATTGATGCCCCGCAATACCCCAGGATTCTGGTATTTTTCGTTGCGGGTTCTACTTAGGTGGTCTAGATCTTATAGCAGAATGAGCTTTGGACGAAATACCGCTGACAGCCTCCCATGGACATCTTCCCATAATTAGAGCCACTCGTTGCCTTCTTCAGCTCTCACCGAACTCTAACTGCAATTAAGATGTAACTGCAGATCGATTTTAATCTGTCGATATGAATATGGCTCAGCGCTGCGATGCTAGCAATGTGCTGCTCACCTTGGAGATCTCCTGTTCAATTTTCGTCGCAAGCACCTCAACGAATTTGGGGAAAGTGCGGCCCATGCCCTCCGAGTCTGATGAGGGTGTAGAGCAGACCGGGCATTTGACAACGGCGACGAGCGCCCGAGCAAGACTCTCAACATCTTTAGCAGCAGCACCACTGCAGAAATTGGGAAGGGCGGTCTTAATACTTGTCATATATTGAGACAGCCAATGGTGGACACAAACCCGCCTTGTGGTTTTTGAGGTCGAATCAGAGAACGTGGAAGAAGCTATGACAATCTGATTTTCGCCCTTGGTGCATTTAATGAGATTGGAGGTGGTTGGTGACATCCAACTGTCGAGATTCTCTACGACTGCAATGGCTGCTTGAACGCAGTGTCTGTGGTAGAGAAGCACGCTCTGAAGAAGCCCCGCATTAATAGAGCTAATTTCTGGTATATTTGTTTCGTGGAGGATGGGATGCACGAGTGTGCATCTGGCCGCCGTGGACGCCTCGTCTGACAGCCTGTGGAAACATGCGATTGTGAAGACGCGCAAGGGCTCCGTTGTGAGGAATGCGGGGTCGAGGAGCCATGCCACGGCAATTCTAAACGCCCCGTCCATCTCATACTTTCTGGCAGCTTTTAAAACCCCATTTACTTCGGCAAGACTGTTCGGTTTCGCTATGACTCGGACACCATGATATGACACGGGATAGCAGAGCGGTAACAAATGTCGCAACGTTGCGCTGTCTTCAGCAAACTGGACTACAGGCAGTCCATCCAGGATCTCGTCGACCCCATTCGTCGACTCGGAGTCGACTTGGCGGGGTAAGCCGAACATATCTTTCAGTATAGGAGAAGCCATCGACAGTAAGAACCGGAAGGTCCGATAATTGACGCCGTCTGCTGAGCGTACGAGTATGTCTGCGTCTGGGTGATCTATATCCAACAGATTGGGACTTGGAGTTTGATAGGAAGACATGGTGGATTTGGGAACAATTTTCAGCAATTGTCAGCTAGAGTCTGAATAGACAGCCTGGGCTTGAATTGGCAGATTCTACTGAAGAATATTAACACAATCAAAAACTGGGAGAATCTACACCATTTTATGACAACCTGTGCAGATATGTAGATATCGAGCGAGATCTTGAATTGGCTTGAATTCGTAGTGACTGTACTGGTGACGGGTGAAGCTGTGAAGAGTCATGAAGGTCGTTAACAGCGTTGTCCGAGTCAACCAAGTTACGTAAGGTACGACCCCTAAATTAAGGTCCGCGACTATGGAAAGCAAGAGTGATCTGCTCCCAAATCAAGTAATACACGTAATTACCGCCACCGTGACGCGACCAGGACCCCAAGAACTCCTTCCATCGATAATATGCAGCATCTCAAATATATTATGGCTGCCTCCATGCCCCTTATGTGGCCATTAAGACTCTTCCTTGTATTGTTGATACTGTCAAAGAATACAACTATAATTTTCTCCGTTCAGATATGTCATTTATTACGGCTCTAAACCAACTGCATGTAACACGTGGTCGCACTGGGACAATGGCGAATGTTTGTGCATTGTGATGATGACGTCTTGTGAGTCAAATATTTCTCATTGTCTGGGTATGTGGATGACTTATAATGTGCCGGAATCTTCATGACTTCCATCACATCTGTCCGCTTTTTTGTATCCTCTTTGCCTATCCCTCTGTGCTCAATCGGACTGCGACCCTTGCTAGGCGGATGCCTAATCAATTCAAGCCCCTCCGTGAGTTTCAGATCAGTAAAAACATGCACAGAAACTGAGAGTCGTCACAGCTCCGGAGGAGGATATCCGTGACGCGATTAAATTCTATTTCGACATGGGTATGAATGATAAGGAGATATGTAGCCAAATGGAGGATCATTATGACCGAAAGCTATATGGACTAAGGTGAGACCGTTTCCATTGTACTTGACCAGGGCTTATAGTGCTCGCTGATACTTGATGTTAGCACTATCTCGCTCCGAAGACTACGCAAAAAATGGGGTTTGAAGCGAGCACGGCAACAAAAGCACACATTTGATTCAATCAGCGACTATGTACGAGAGATACGGGTTCGTTTTCCTTTCCGTGGGGCCGAGACGATCAGGAAGAGTCTACGACAAAACCACGGAATGCATGTTTCTCGGTGAGCTTCATACTCTTGTTCAAATTTGTGGGCTGACCTACTACACTAAGGAAACTGGTCAACGACTTCTTGAAAGTAGTTGAGCCACAAGCAGTTAAAGCACGAAAAGGGCGGCGGTTTAAGAGAAAGCGGTATTGGGCTGCAGGGGTGAACGATGCCTGGCCGCAAGATCAACATGACAAGTGGAAGCGGTTCGGCCTTTTCCTACACCAGAGCTGTGACGCGTACTCCGGAAGTTTCAATTGGATCAAGGTATGGTGGACAAATTCAAATCCCCGCCTTATCACCAAATGGTTTCTAGACGCATGTCGCCAGCATGGAGGTAATTTTATCCCGCAGGACGATTGATTGCTTGCAGCATTACTGGTGTCTAGTTTCACAGGTGTACCACTGATTACACAAAGCGACCCTGGCTCCGAGAACTATGGTGTAGCAAATGCCCAAACCACTATCCGGCATAGGCTAGACCCATCGCTCCAAACCACTATTCAGCATCGCTGGATGCGCAAACACCAAAACATTCTTTCAGAGATCAAATGGTCCATTCTTCGCCGCGATTGGAGCCCAGGTTTCGAAGATGTCTTCGACAAAGGCGTCAATGAAAACTGGTATGATGCTAATGATTTTCTCATGAAGTATGTATTCATTTGCTGCATATGGTCGCCCACTTACCAAACATTGAATGCAGCCTTATCTTTCATTGGCTTGCAATTCCGTGGATCCAAATTGAACTTGATGCATGGATGGCAAATCGTAACCGTAGCAAGCCTCGTGCAGACAAACACAAGATTCTGCCTCATGGCATCCCAGATATCATTCGAGCTAAGCCGCAAAAATATGGCTCATATGATTTCAAGGTACGTCTAGCCACTAATATTCACTTATCCCAATCTTACTTGCCACCAGATCGTTGTACCGAACGATTTGCTCGACGAGATGGAAGCACTGTATGCTCCCCAAGACCACCCGGTCTTCCAGCTCGTGCCTCCCGACTTCCATGCTCGTGCGAGTGAGCTATACGCAAGGATGGGTCATCCGCAAGTCGGACGAGAATCGTTCTGGGATGTTTACCGGAACCTTCTCTTTCTCTTTCAAACCCCTTGCGAGATTCGCCTGATGACTCCAATTCTGACCGCCCATCGCGAAGTTCTCAGTCAAATAGAAGAAGAAGAAATTTCATTAATTCCTAATTTACAAGATTTCAAGAATCCGCCTGGTCTGGTCGGTCCCGCAAGTTCCGTTTACATCGGTGGCGCAGTCAACCCACCAACCGCAGGGCTGGACCCAAAGTCTCTGGCACAAGGACTGGAGGAGGAGTCGGATGACGAAGATTCTCGTAGCAGAGCTAATGATGGTGTTATCATTGCACAGCCGGAGGCCGCCGATTTCACATCGGACGAGGAGCTGGAGGGTGGAAATGATGATGACGATGAAGGCGATTTTTAGATAGTATACTTGGATGTCGAATGATATATTTACCGGACGGATTAAACCGACTGTCGAGCGAGATTCCAGAGTGACCGTCAAGAATATAAGAGATAATGGGCGAACCTACTGGGCACCCAACATGGATTATAAGCGTGAAGACTTGGCGAAGAAATTGAAAACATACTCAAGTTTTTCCCCGAGCAGCAGATAATGCGCGGGCTCGCGCCGTGATCAAGTTGTGTATGCGCACATTGCGTCTTTATGCGTGATTGTAAACGGGGAGAAGCCGAGAGGCGCACAATGAGAGCAATGCCAGGTGAATGGCCGAGGATGAAGGATATGGATCCTTGATGGTTTGAATGCGGCAGGGCGCCGGTGAGGTTGAAGTTTCCGAGGAGCTTGTTGTCACGGCGAGAATGGATATCATCATCACTAAGATGCGAGAGCATAGGTATAAGTTGAGATCATGGAGGTGGAAGCGGCTCGGCATGCGTAGCTATTGACCTTTGAAGTGATGCAGGAACGGAGGGGTAGGGGTGGGCGGTACTAGGTTCAATACATGAGGCTCCGCAAATGTAGAGTGATGGTAGATCTTGGCCGTGTTGGCAGTCGTAATGGCCGTTGCGGTGGAGTGCCTGTGATTTCTTTGTGGGGATGATGGTGTTGCAGGAGATGAGCTTGGTCACGATGCTACTAGTCACAACATCTCGATACCGAGGGAGAGGGGGTGACGTCGAGGAGGAGAATGTCGGTGACATGGCCAACGAAGCCGCCGCCCTGGACAGCTCCAATAGAAATGAACCCCCCGGGATTGACAATCCTTAAAAGCGCCCAACCGAAGATGCTCTTGACGGTCTCGCTACCGCGGGGCATGTGAGACATACCGCCAACGAGAATGACCTCGTCAATCTCCGAGGCCTTGATGCTAACATCACTGATCACCTTCTTGCAAGACTCGACGGTGCGCTAGACGAAGGGGCTCACCGAGTTCTCGAGCTGTGGGTGCAAGAGTTTGATGTTGATGCGACGAGGCCCAGATGCGTGGGCGCTGATGAAGTCGAGGAGAGCTTGATCTGTGTCACGCTACTGACGCCGTGCTCTCTCAACGAGAGCACGGTGTCTATAACAGCACTTTCAAGTTTTCATCCCATCCTATCTCGCCGTGGCCCGCCTCTCTCAATTAACCGCCGTGACTATTGACTCGGACAACCACACAACGAGCGGAGTCTGGAGTGGAGGCGTCGCCGGGAACGGCCCCTACCTCGCAAGGCTTATCAGCAAGCGGGCGAGAGAAAGATGTGCCAGTCATGCGCATGCTCATGTCCCTTGTACGTCCCTCTTTCCCCTCACTCCATACGTCCTAACAAATCCCCTGTCAGCTCCACCCGGCATTCAATCCCCCCTTTCCCTTACCATTCATTGATCACGCGCGTCGCAGCGCGCCCTCGGCTCCCATTTGACCTCGGCCTCCTTCCGTCCGCGCTCTGTGCGCTCTGCTCCTCGCGCGTAACTGTACGCCGTTGCCCTCCTCCCCACCCGCGAAGCAAGTCGCGCCCGAGACTTTACCACAGGTCTTGCGGCTGACGCGCTGAGTGCGGCTACGGGTTTTGGAGTCCAGCAAAATTGGCAATTATACAGATATGTGCCGCGCAGCTACTACGGACGCCTCTCCCGTTGCCCCCCTCCCCCTCCAATTGTACCCCTGAGCCTCCGGGAGCCTCAGATTCTACCGACTCTCCAAGAATGAAGGCCGCGCTCCAGCCCCAACTGATCTAGCTGCAAGAACGATATCTAGCGCGAACTCCATCGCCAGCGCCCTCCCCCTCGCCAGCATCGGCCATGTCAGACGAGCCTTGCGCACACATTGACGACTCGCCCAGATCCAGCATTGGTATCGCGGTGGCTAGATCCCGCCCTCCGCGCCCACCGCCAGCGCTGCGCCTACCGCCAGCGCGCCGCCCACCGCGCCCTGAACTGCGGCGGCCAAGCACGTTTGTTACGGGCCCGCGCCGAAGCCCGGGAATCACTTGATCACCTGTGCGGCGTGCGACTCGCCTGCAGAGACGTCAAGGAGGTCGACGCTTGCCGCAGCGAGGAGCGGCGCAATGCGGATCGCGTCGGCAACCATCCACACGGGCTCGCACGGGAGGGCATCCTCAAGCAGGCCGCTCGCGGATATGCGCAGGAGGAGTGGTGTCCGCACGGGGGTCGCACCGCGACCGTCCACGCGGGCTCACGCGGGAAGGCGTCCTCGAGCAGGTCGCTTGCGGAGATGCGCAGGAAGGGCGCCGTGTGCGAGGGGATCGTGCCGCGCACGGCGGCAGCGAGCGCGAGCGTGAAGGGCGTGCAACAGAGATGGGGGCGAGTATGCCGACGACGCGCTTTCGCATGGGGGCAGCGAACTCGCATCGTCCGTTGTGTCGTTGGTACGGCCTCTCCTCGTCACCGTGGAGCTAGACAGCCTCTCGGCCAGCTTATTTTAGCTCAGGGGGCAGCAACGGCCGCGCATAGAAATGCATTGAGACTATGAATGAACGTGTCGCTAATGAATATGGTATGTATGGGGTATTCAAAGTACAATAGGCATTAATATTATGACTAGGATGTCGCTCTAATTTCAATATGTATGGGTAGATTAGGTGAGGTTTAATAGATTATAAACAGCTCAGAGTAATTTGAACAGTTAGGAATGATTGACGGCGTTTGACTGTGCTTGATTTGGACTCAACGGTACATAATCTTGAGCGCTTTCGCTTAGCGGCTGAGCCACTGTTGGGAAGAGCATTGGCGAGGAAGTCGGGGTATAGGGATCGAGGGATGGCTCCTCGGGAGGCTCCAGCGCGTAGGCATCACAAAATGTGTTGCACTTGTGTTCCTGATGAAAACTGCCAAAGGCATCCCCAAGGTTGCCGTCAGCAAAATTGCGGCCAGTATCACTATGGTTTGATTGGTGTCATTGGTGTCATTCTGTTGTAGGTATGGGAAACAGACTGACGGGTGTGTGATAATTTGTGAATCAGTGAGCAGAGTGCGTCCGCCTGGAGAGATGTTAAGAAACTGAAGAATGAATGACAATGTATAGAAGAATACCTTGAAAATCTGACACAAACATATAGCCAGTCTTTGTGAACTGGACATGCTGCGCGAATGAGAGAAACTTGGCAATATATGCCCTGTCTGGCGACACGAGAGGAACCGGCACGGCAGAATTATTGTTGATATATTTGAGGAAGGGGCCATCTTGTTTCTCGTCGATGACTTCCTCGAGAAGATATGTGTCGTGGTCGTCGTTTTCGGCTATAGCAAGAGCCATCTTTACGAAGCGAAGTCGAGGAACTTCGAGGGGAGGCTGCCCGCCTTGTTGGGCACGTGTCTCATCCACGAGATTGTAGACCAATTGCATTGATGCGTCTGCCCATCTCGAACAATTGATATCCCGAGTAAGGTGATTCATTTGGGCAGCTGAATCATACATGTAGCGGATTTTCGGTGCGCCTTTCTTTGTATAGAAAGCCTGCTTGATGCAGACTTTCGATCCTGCGCTGGAGCCAAATATGGGCACGCTGGTATGACCGAATGTGGCTCGCTTGAAACCGCCGAACTTGGACTGGCCCATGGGGTCGTATATAAGGTCACAGGTGAATGTTTGGGCCTCGTGCTTCACTGAATATGTCTTCGCGTTGGTGATCAGGCTTTCAAAGCTGCAGGGCGCCACAATATACACCAAGCACCGGATGCGCTTGGTGTTCACTATGTGAGTGAATAAAATGAGCTAAATCCTAGTGAAAATGGTGATTATAACATACAGATGGACTGAACTGCTTTTACTGACGGCCCCTTCTGCTTCATCAAAGCCTGCTTCACAGAATTAGGAGAGTATGTCGTCGAGTTTACACGTTTTGCATTCGGTGAGGTGCCCGATGGCGACGTAACCTGCGCGCTGTCAATTTGGTTATGATTCCCGAATAGATAGCAAACGCACCTGTGAATAAGTGCGCTTCTTGCGTGGTGTTGTCGTCTGGGGGCAATTGGACACTGATGTAATGGGTTGAAATGGCATCTGCACTGGTGGCTGCGGGAGTAGATAGCCTCCCGATTGATTCTGGCGTTCAAATGCTGTGCCACCATGGCCAGTTACATGATTGCCGTCCGCAGTTTTGATACCCAACATCAAGTCAAGCTCTCGCTCTTTGCCCTTGGCAATTGTAGTGCTATCTGCTTGTTCATCTTCAAACTCGCGCTAGAAAGTCAAGGGTATATGATTGAGCAATTTTATCTGACAAACTAGATTATATCTCACCTCTTCAATGTGCATCAGGATCGCCTGATATTTTGGGTAGTCAAGTGCGAGATAAAGAGTGATCTCGCCAGTTTTGAAATATCTTCCTTCTTTGGTATTTTTCGAAGCCTTCTTGAATGGATAGAACCGCTCTGAGATTGCATCAATGTCGGAAGTCCCCGGAACCATTTGATCCAAAGGTAGAATCTGTGCCCAATTCTTGTGCCTGAGTGTAACATCCCGCAAAGTCAAGTTCGGATAGCCTTTCGACCATTTGCTGATCCCGGGAATAAGAGCTATGAACAGTATCTCTTTGAGACTGGTTGCGCCAATACGAGCTGGGATGTTGGTGATAGTTTCCATAATACTCTGAAAAGAATGAAATTAGAATTTGATGACGCAATATGAGCAGTTTTCATGACTCACATCAACCATAGTGGGTGTGGCTTTGCCGGGCTTAATGTAGACAAGGCTCCCCTTCACCGTCACAAGTTCACTGTTACCCGACGCATAGGCAATACTCTTAAGTTTTGAGGCCATTTGATGGTACATCCTGTGTGCTTCTTGATAGCCTGTGGGGGCCGACTGTGATTGACTGCTGAAGAATTTTGGGATCGGCGCCGGGCTGAGGCCAAACTGTCCTCCGGGCATCATGACTAATGGGCCTAACTGCGGATAGCCTGAATGCTGCTGCGGGTATTGGATTTGTGCTTGTCTGTAGTGTGTATCAGGCCATGGCTTGGGCAGAACTACAGTGCCAGATGCAGATGTGTAGACCACTTGTCTTGATTCAGCATAGCGTGGGGTGTAATTAGGAATGGGCCGTTGATTATCGTGTGTTGACCCGTGGCCAATGGGTTGGACAGGCGCCACTGAGGATTCTATCCATACATGTTGAATACACAGTCGCAACCGAGCCATGTATGAGATCCACTTACCGCCCCGTTGTGCAGCAGCAACATCATCATGAACCCGCTGGAGATGACCATCCTGAGTAGCACTTGCTGTCTGCCGAGATTCTGATCCAATATTAGACAAATGACCGTATATTCAGATGGTGCGTGATTGAGAGCTCACTAGTGCCTGTGATCCGGCGTGTCGTTGTTTTGCTCATGTAGTAATCATGGCATCCGTCACAGAGATGTTTGCCAGGTTTGTCGGGGTGGTTGATATTTTTCATGTAGTGCATTTCTGTGCCAATCGGATATGTTTGCTGGCATCTCCCGCAAGTTGGAGTCACCTGTTGCGCAGAGGTAAACTCAGCTTCATATACAGGTGGGTCATTGGGCATGCTTAGAGATATCTTGGGTGCTGGATTGATAGTTTTAGTAAAAGAATGTTAATAGTTGAGAGCGGAAAAATGAGAGGCTAAGGTTTGAAGTGGGTGGTGGGTAGATGTCAAATTGTAAAGTGCCGGCCGATGACCGTGGCTGGCAGTCAATATCCAATGTGCTGTGGGCAGCAATACCAACCACTTTGACAAGCAACCAAATATATTTTGCTAAATTTATCTGATATAATATAATTCATTGACGCGTTTTCAGACGCGTAAAGTGGAATGATCATGAGCGTAGAATAAATTTAGTTCCGCATGAATTTTTGAGACTGCGGTTTCTGGGGTCTTGGCCACCTCTCGGGGCTTTTGAGAGCAGATCACTCTTGCTTTCCATACGCGACTGCAACGTCAAGAATTCAAAGTCCGCGAACAATCAATGTGTCGCATCGCGTAACGTTGCCATGCTTCTTGAGTATCTCACCATCGATACCAAATCACTGAGCGCTCACCTCCCAGCACCGCAAGCATGGCTTTAGTTCTTGATTTACAATCCGAACTCGCGATCTTCAAGTTTCTTGAAGAAGATTTGCGTTCAATCTCGTTCGCTAATGAAGCCGAAAGGTTGCAGTTAGCCGAGATCATGGAGGCTTCGGCCCCCCCAAAATTCAAAGGGATCAAACAGGAACAACCATTGACCGATCAGGAGATTGCTTTACAACTTGCTGCGTCAGAGAATCATCTTGCGCTGGACCGTGCATACGCCGAGTTACTGCAGAGCGAAGATGCTTCGTTTGCTATTAGCATGCAAGAAGCTCAACGGCTTGCGGCCGCAGAACAGAAGACTCGCATTGATAACGAATTTGCCAAGAGGCTGCAAGCTACTCTGGATGCTGATGAAGCTGGCAACCAAATCGTTCAGAACAATTGTATTGACGCTGAAAGGTGACTGCCAACCAGCACCCAATCGTTTCGAATTTCAACTGAAACTCTTCTGCCACAGTGCTCTTGGAATGGAAGCTATTGACGAGATACATGTGAGTAGACAGCAGGGGACTCTTGTGTGCCATAGGCTTATCATCTAAATCAGGCATCGAATCCAAATTCTAAAGGGAAAGGCAAGGAAAAAGGAAAGGCTGGTGGTTTAGAAGTCGCAATGATTCGTAAAGTACAGTCTACTTCATGTGAGTCTTTAGTGTCTTGGTATCCACACATCTCATCCCATTTCTGAGCAAACTTCCTCGCAGTGAATGATACTAGTGAAAAGACCACGGGTCCGTATCCCATTTGTGGAATCTGCGGGGACATTTTTCAGAACACGTACTCACCCATTACGGCGGTGCAAACCGCCAATTCCTCCACGCACCTTCCTTTTGGTCTTCGGCTGCCCTGCCCAGGTGATCATCCATATTGCGTGGGCTGTATATCGCAATATATTTCAAGCAAGCTGGATCCTGATGGCCAAGGCCACGCAAAGGACACCCACGTCGTTTTTCCTATTCGTTGCCCCGAGTGTCCAGCCGACAAATGGCCCCAGGGCATCCCAGATACTGTGGCCACAAAAGTCTTGGCAAAGGACGTGATGGAACTTTGGGTGAGCTCGATTTATTGATTTTTCTTACCCTTTGGTCTACGATTGGGTGCTGACGCGGTCATATCAAGCACTTTCAAAAACTGCTGGACAGCCTCCCCCGTCACTACTGTCCGAACAAGTCGTGCTCGGCCTTGGTACAGTTGGATGACACCTCCACGGATCCCCAGGCAACATGCCCACTTTGTTCAATGATTATGTGTGTACCATGCAATGTGCAATGGCACGACGGTGAATAGCCGTGGCCTCGATTCTGGCGGTGACTCACTGATCATCTATCCTGGCAGGACTAACATGCGATGCATATCAGGCTCTCCCAGTAGAGGAGAGAACACCCGAGGATCTGCTATTGCTTCGTCTAGCTCGAGTGAGTTCGCAATTAAACATTTCAATCAACCCGATATATCAAATTTTAATATATTCTAGGACGAGAAATGGCGACGATGCAACAAGTGCAAGGTGCGCCGGGATGTTATAAGTCGTTGATCGATATTTTCTCATGGCGCCGATAGTGCATGGTTCAATTAATCTCTGGCTGCAACCACATCACGTGTGTTATGTGCAAGAGCCATTTCTGTTATAAATGCGGAGGTGAGTGTCCGACTTCCATAGCATTTTTTTTCGTAACCGCTTTTCTGTAGCCAATTGGGATATGGTAAGCTATAAGTGTACTCGCGGCGTAGGCCCGTGTCAGCTTTGGGAGGACGACAATCAATTACTTGACGAAGATCAACGTGGCGCCCAACCTCAACCGATTGTACGTGCCGCCGCGCCTCGTGCGCCTGCGCTCCTTGCGCTAGGGGCCAACGCGCTTGCTCCCCAACTGCCTGCGCCTCGTGCGCCCGTTTATGTGCCCCCCGCACCTGCACCACGCGCAACCGCGCCCGTCGCCGCACCAGGATATCAATATTTGCATACCTATGCTCCTCCCACATTACCACCTGCTCCCGCGCCCGCGCCCGCTTATGCTCCTCCCGCACCTGCACCTGCACCACCAGCACCTGCGCTCGCCATCGCACCCGAATATCCATTTTTGCATCGTTATGCCCCTCCAGTATATGAAGATGCTGCGCATTTCGCTTGGATGTACAATCCCGGCAGGTTTTCCATTATGAATTCGTCCACACATCCTAATAGCCATTGTAGGTCCAGCGAGCTTGAAGAACGTTTTCACCGCACAGATGCTCAGAACTAACTCCTGTGGCTACTGTGACAGAGCACACGACGATGTGCAGGGCTTGCAGGCTCATCTGAGCAACGTCCAAAGGCATCCCGTGTTTTCATGCTGTGGCAAATTCTTCCGCCAGCAGCAACACTATGAGCAGCATGCCAGCACTGGTGGGGGGTACCACACGGATACATATGTACGCGAAGAGAACGCATGAAGATGGAGCGCTCTTTTACAATAACCCTCTAGTGTACGGTACGTGTACATATAGGTGCATTTGTACTAGGTTACTTACTCGGCGAATTCACGAGTGGGTTCGGAGCGAATAACCATCTTTAATATCAATCTTGACGCATCTGCTTTGTATACGGTCTTAAGCTCTCAAGCTTCTTAAGGTTAGCTCTGCAGATTTAGCACAATTGATCTATACTGTTGCTTTGACTCAGACATGATCGACTGACCACAACATTTGAGCAACATTGCTGCAAGCTTCGATCCATGACCCCAAAACAAAGGTTCCTTGAAAGCACGGTCACCGCCCATACTTTCATTGCTCCAAGACCATTTCTAAGCGTTGAGTATAGCACAATGAGCTGTCTGGGTTAAGATTTGCCATTGTTTAAATCTTGAACACGCTGTCAGCAGACCTCGGTAGTTGTGTAAACCCCCCGATCCGGGAAGCTGTGGCGGAGCGACAGCCCAAGGCTTGTACCCTACCACGTACCCCGCACGCGCTACGGCTATGCCTCAAGTCCAAAGACCATCGTTGGTCCTCCAACCTTCGGTAAACACAACAACGTATGTAATTTCATGAAAAGCCTCAAGCATAGGCAAAGAAAACTCAACCATTTCCTAACGATACAGCGTTGTTACTACAACTACAACGACCACGACTTATGCGCCCATCCAACTTCCTTCTCTTCCATCCCCATCTTCTCCGAAGGATCCCAAGAACTACCCTCTGCTTCACGCCAATCTACCCAAATCATTACGGAGGTTTCCACTTGTCTTCCCTGGCGGCGCGCGGGCGACGTTTCGCGATGGGGAGGATGGGGAGGGTCAAATGCAGGAAGAAGAGGAGGCAATCGGGGGGGATGGATGGCGAATGCTTCGGCGGGACGAAGAAGCTGGTGATGACAAGGTGATTGGGCTGGCTGAGGCGGTTGAGCGCTATGGGAGAAAGCGATCATATGGGGGAGACAACATGATGGAAGGCGTGGAGTCCACCGATTTCGAGCTTAACACTCCGCCGCCTCGGAAGAAAGCAAGGGCTGCACCTATGCCCATCAACACCATCAATGCTGCAGCCCCACCTTCGCCGCTGCCTTCACCGCATGGCTCACCTCCCCCGGAAATGATATGGCCTTCTGCCCCTCCCAGCGGTGCATCATCACCGCAGAACCAAGCACCTTTCCAGCCTGATCTTGCTCTCACGTCACTCATGACCCTACCATCTCTGTTATCTCATTTTAATGGCTTGCCGCCGCAGCTACAGTCACATTTCCTTCTCACATTACTACGGCATTCCCCTCTCCCCGTCTTGCGGACATTGCACTCTGTCTTAACACCTACCCTAGCCCGCGACTTCTTGAACCTCCTACCCCCTGAGCTTGTTTCTCATGTCCTCAGCTTCCTTCCTTACTCTACTTTAGCCCGGGCGTCGCGGGTTTCGAAATCTTGGCGCGCGATCATCGATTCTGACCCAGTCCTTTGGCGGGACCTCCTCAAATGTACCAAGATCTGGTTTGGGGGCGACTCGGAGCGGGCCTTCGCACACTCTATCTTCGCCCGACGGCAGCGCGAAGCCCTCACAATACCCAACGCCCTTGCACTCCCTCATCCCTACAAGATCCTATTCAAATCTCGCCACCTTACGCGCAACCGCTGGGTGCACAATGATGACCCAAAGCACCTATCCTTCCCAGCGCACGGGGACTCAGTCGTCACCTGCCTCATCTTCTCCCATGGACGCATTATCTCCGCGTCAGATGATTACTCGATCCATGTCTATTCCCCTGCCACTGGCGAGTTGCTGATGTCCCTCGACGGGCACGAGGGAGGAGTTTGGGCGCTTGCAGCGAGCAAAGAAACTCTTGTAAGCGGGTCGACGGACCGTACTGTGAGAATATGGGATCTCACAACTGGGAGGTGCACCCACGTCTTTGGAGGCCACACGAGTACTGTGCGGTGTCTCGCCATCGTCAAGCCGGAGTGGATGGACATCGAGGGGCCGGGTGGAGTCATCACGCGGGAAAAGTGGCCGAAGCGTCCGTTGATCGTTACCGGGAGTAGAGATCATTCATTACGGGTGTGGGCCCTGCCTAGGGCAGGAGACGCGGAGTACAGATGTTCTGTGGATACGGAAGGGGAGCAAGATCACGAGTCTGCGGATGTAAGTGGACAGCATATATGCCGCCCAATCCACTTCATTGATGCTTTGAGCAGGAGGATGTTGCCGATAATCCTTATCACAAACTTCATCTTGAAGGTCACGATCATGCTGTTCGTGCTCTAGCTGCCCGTGGTCGTACTCTTGTCTCTGGAAGCTACGACTGCACAGTTCGCATTTGGGACATCATCACAGGCGAATGTAAATGGGTTCTTTCCGGGCACACCCAGAAAGGTAGGTCACCATTTTATGATAATGGATAGCAAGCTGATCCTTTGCATAGTCTACAGTGTCGTTCTTGACCCAAGCCGGAATCAAGCCTGCTCAGGCTCAATGGACTCGACGGTTCGTGTTTGGAATCTCCTTACTGGTGAATGCCAGTACACCCTTGGCGGCCACACCTCACTCGTCGGGCTCCTCGGTCTATCCCCCTCTTACCTCGTATCCGCTGCTGCAGACTCAACATTGCGCATCTGGGATCCCGATACCGGCGAGTTACGGCACACTCTCGCAGCACACACTGGCGCAATCACCTGCTTCCAGCATGACGAGTTCAAAGTGCTCAGCGGGTCAGACGGCACGCTGAAGATGTGGAACGTCCGCGACGGCACAGTCGTGCGGGACCTCCTCACAGGCATCACAGGCGTGTGGCAAGTTGTGTTTGAGGGCCGCTGGTGCGTCGCTGCAAGCAACCGTAACGGGAACACCGTGCTCGACGTGTGGGACTTTGGGAACGACAATGATGATGGCTGGGTTGGGGAGCCGCCTGGTGGTATGTACGATGAGGACACGGAGGACGAAGAGGAAGAGGACCAGGCGGATGTGGACCTGATGGACCAGGATCTAGAGGCTGCGCCCTCGGAGCCAGAGTCTGAATCAGCCATGAGCAGCGCGCGAGGGCGAGGGGAGCCCGACGATGACGTGGAATCCATGGACAATGACGAGGGCGTCGAAGCCTCGAGATGGGCACCGTCCAGCACAAGGCCTAAGGCTTCGCATCATCGGCATCGGAATGTTTTAGCGGGCGACGCGAACGAGACTAGCTCTCGGACAGGGACTTCAACATCTGCGATGGGGGAGTCGTCACGCCCACGACCACTACCCACGATGGAAGAGACACCGACACGACCTAGAGTGCGCACCTCGACTAACCGCAGACGCTGAACAATACAATACATATTACATACATACCTGCATCCACTGCATTCAGCTACATTCTTGGCTTTCACTTTCATTATCATCCAATTCTCTTTCTATCGTGTGCATAAATCAAGATGTCCTTTTCTGCGCTGTTACATACATGTATATGTTGTGGTAGTCGACACCTCGATGGGACTCATACTATGTATCGACTAATGTGATACCTGCGGATAATATTGCAACATGCCAGACCTTTCGAGGACCTTGCCTCGAATCTTGAGACCGGAAGATGTTCAGTGAGAGCAAGTATGTCTTCCAACAACCGCAGATCATATCATTGAGGCTAAACCATCTTGGCCTTGTGTATTTTAATATCTTCTCGAGGTCTGATTTATACATTCAGCGATGTTTTCTGGTAGAATATGTGATCCATAGCCCACCTATCTTGCGCATCAACGGCGACGGCACCGAGCCGTTGAACTACTCGCATACCAGAGGCCACGCGCCCAAATATCGTATGTTTTCTGTCCAAGAAAGGAGTCGGGGCGAGTGTGATGAAGAACTGGGAGCCTACAAGAGACATTAATATAATGATATTGACATTGAAATGTTATATCACCGTTCGTATTTGGTCCTGAGTTCGCCATAGCCAGGATACCTGACGATGAATGTCAGTCGGTCAGCAGCCATAGCTTGATCAACAGGACACGTACCGGCGCCCGTGAATCTCAATTCTGGGTGTATCTCATCTTCACTGCAGACTCATTCAGCTTCCGGATAATGCCATGGATGAATTCGCAACCCACAATTTCGTCCCGTATATGCTGGTGCCGCCTCGACCAGTTCCGGTTGGATCACCACCTTGTATCATGAAATCCTGATAGGGGAATAAGCCAGTCATATCTCGAGGCAATGGCTTCATCGTACCACTATAATTCGATGAAATATCGTGCCATTATAATATCCTCGCTTCGCCAGCTCCGCGAAGTTCCTGCAGGTCTGAGGCCAAGTTGGTATCAGATGCACTAAGAACTTCTAGCCACGCACCTTTGGGGCATGATCCCAATAGAGCTCGAAATTTATTTCGCCCAGGCTCGTTTCAATCACGACAGACTCCATGGTAAGAAGATCGCGGTCGGTTGTAGGGAGCGTTGGCCTAGAATGGAAAGCCCCTTTTCGGTTGCTGAACGGTCAAAACCTCACCAACCAATATTAATCACCAACTCAAAAGGCTACAATCACATCTCACATCTACATGAGAGCAATAATTCAACGCGTGTCAGCTGCGTCTGTCACAGGTATAATAGCTGCAAATCTTGGTCTCTATAGTGCTACTGATGACAGAGTTCCATACAGTCAACAATGAGATGATATCCCAGATCTCACAAGGGCTCATGATTCTTGTAGGCATCGGAACAGGTACGACATTACCATAGAGCCAGCATCCAGTTTATCTGCAATATATGAAGAGCACAGACGATAATATGAGCGACGTGGACACGCTAACAAGAAAAATGTAGGTCAAATTGAAGTCTGTTTCTGAACATAGTGTTCACCAACACCAGTCTATCGCTGCGAGTGTTCAATGACAGTTCAGATGTGATGTGGAAATCCAGTATCAAAGATATCAACGGAGAGATTCTTTGTGTCTCGCAATTCACTTTAATGGCAAACACTACGAAAGGGAACAAGCCAGACTTCCATAAAGCGATGGTAAATGATCCAAAGTGTGCGCATTGAGTTGGTGCTAACTAGCATGGCGATGAATAGGGAACAGAACCTTCCAGGCAGCTATATACGACATTTCTCGAAAAATTACGCAGCTCGTACCACCCCGAGAAGATCAAAGGTGTGTCAACAAGGTCTTGACAAGTTGCAACTTGCGTTGAGGTCAATATAATCTTCCTCAAGATGGCCAATTCGGGGCCATGATGTCTGTAAACTTAACAAATGAGGTACGCTTCCTAGAACGTAGCTGAGGCCCTTCACTAAATTTTGGGTGCCGAAGGGCCCAGTGACGTTGACCCTGGACTCTCGCAAATTCGAGTATATCGAACCAGCGCAGAACGGGTCCAAAGTTAAGAAGCAACCTCGAGTAGCTAAGTCCGCCATAGAACGCGCGGAGATGCCAGTAGCGTAGCTCGATATGCGTTAGATGATTAAGTGGGGATATATGTGTGTGTTATACATCTCGGCAGCGACCCACGCGCCTCACGCCAGATCATAACATGCCTCCGACAATGCCAACGATCGCTCTTGTCATCAACGGAACTTGCCTCTCACCACCGGTCCATGGGCCAGCATGCTGTCGTAAAGCCTGAATTTCTTGATGCAGCTTATTTCGCAAGGCTTCGGACGAAGTCAACATCATGAACGAGAGCTCCGTGTCCAAATTAGCAGAGCGCGAGTTCAGGTTGGTAGAGCCAAATAAGGTCGCTACTGGTGCTGAGTTCGGCGTCGGAGATAGCCAAATGCCTGTAAGCAATTTGATCAGCACTGGAACGTGGCCATTCTATTCATCAAACACCTTTTGCGTGATACGTCCAGTCGGGTTTGGACCAGAGATTCAGTTGAACGCCTTTGCCACTGGACTGGGACCATTTGCGCCCTGAAGCTTCGACTGCGCGCATGAACCGCTGCTCTAGTAGAGTATAACCATCAGGTATGCGGCCAGAGAGCCCACTGGATCCGTAAAACCCATTTGCCTACAAGGGGTAATATTAGCGATATACACAGGCTTTAGGTGTAACAAAATGAACCTTGGGGCTGGCTGCAATGATGTTACAGTTGATCGAAGACCGCAGAATAAGATCTTGATATGTTTGGGACAGTCCGAAGTAGCCACTTGTCAAGTCCATACAAAGGTTTTGCCCTGCTGACGGGCTCTCCGGTCTGAGATGATCAAAGAGCATAGCCAAGCATCGCTCTTCTTCACGAATGTTGAATTGGCCTCCTTGAATGACAGGAAATACAACGACATCAGCCTCAGGTAGATTTGGAGACAATGGTGCTTTCAAATAAGAGGCTTGCAACTCGGTGAGAGCTCTTTCTGCTTGGGCGTGGAAGTGGTGAGGGTGGCAGCTTGAGTCTGGCCATTCTAAGTGATATCCTTCACGCGAGCTTCCTGTTGTCGCTGGGACTAGCTTGTACGAAAACGAAGCTACCGCTTTCAGGAAAGAGAAACAGTATTGGGACATTGTTGGTTGGGCGGAGAAGTGAATGTATCGATCTTGTCGGTCGGTAAAGTAGGAATGATTCAGGTTTGCTCTAGATATACTTTAGTTATATATCCGGAAGTTGATATAATCCACTCACCCGCTGATCATGACTTCGTCATCTACGCCATAGATTTTCGCGTGCCACGTCCCCCAGCCCTCATTAAAACGCGGAGGCACCAGTTTGGCCATGAGACCTCTCAGCTTTGGGCTTCGAAACAGGGAGACATGGAATCTTTCAGGGAACTCGTTAAGCAGAGGAAGCAGCACGCGAGCTGTGGATGACGCTCCAGGACGGGTAGAACGGTTCAGGTCGAGTTGCAGGTACACTTCGAGGCGCGCATTACTTCGGAGTGCGCTTGAAAGCGTGTCAATCTGCGGGGTTTAGTGAATATATGACAGGCCTGACTAGTAGTACGACGTACCAGTTCCCGGTCAGCGGATCCAATGTATAATGAGGATATGAATACGCGGTTCCGTGCTCGGCGAATCATGTCCTGAAGGTTGCTCCATGAGCCCTCTGGAGTTTATCGGGGTCATGTGCGCTATCGTGCACTTACTAGGAGTCGTTGGTAGAACTGCTGAGGCTCTGACAGGACATTGATGTCTTTCGCATGAACGGAGAAACCTGGCTGCTTTTCGGCCAGGGCTTTGGCAAAACCGCGGATAGATGGGTCAAGACGCGTCGTTGAGATGCTACGAGGCCCTCCCGCGAGGCATAAAGTTTTAAGCACATGTTTTAAAGATGATGTCCTAGTGTAAGCTCGAAATGCGAGCATGAATGGACGTGAAGGCGGCAGGTGACGAGCAAGAGACACCGGCGTCACGGCTCGTCGGTGACAACCGTGGAGCGGACGTGCCACTGGAAGGCACTGGAGGGTATTGCCTAGTGCCTGGCCTCTACCATATCTACCTCACACATTTTGTTTAACTGGTGTCCTAGGGCCTCTAAGGGGCTCATATTGGGCTTTCACGCTCGCTATGGAGGACATAGCCCAGATCACGGATTCGACGAACTCGACCATCAACTCGACCATTAAGTCCCTGTTCGCCTTGTCTTCTCGGTTGCTTGCATCTATTCGAGAATATGACAAGAAGATGGATCATGATATGCTCATCGCACTAGGTGGCAGTGTGGACTTCGACGACATTCACGATCGAATGGCTCCTCCGCCGACTTTCGCCCCTTTGCCCGGTCCCTGGCGCTTCGCGACATCTGGTTATGCAGTTGTATTATTAGCCATGGTGCGTAAAATGGCTGGCTCTTCCGAGATTCAAAACATAGCTAATCTAGCGAGAAGGCCATACTTCTTAATCGTATCCAGAACATCGTGGTCCCTCCCCGACATCCCGGAGTGGCTCGCTTCTCCAGAAATCTCCGTCGTCAATCAAGCTCGCGTTTACGTCGTATATACGACTCTATCTTACCTCTGGATCTCTCCTCCATATACTGTCGACTTGTTTTAAGGCTGCCATCTTTATACTTTCTTTCTAAGGCCCTCATTCTATGGACTGTAATCCTATTGCAGACTTCCGAGCTATTCCCATCATGGCCATGGATCAGCGCACTGGGAGAATGGGCGGGAGGGATGGAGATGGACAGCGTCTGTTGGTTCAGCTTCTGTGCTGTCTGCTTGGCCCTCTGCACTGGCGCCCTAACCCGCGGTTTAGAGGGAATAGGCGCATCAGCGAATTCGTCTCCTTTCAACTTGGTCAGTCACAGCCTCATATTCTCTTCGCTCACCTATCTTATATTTGAGCATGGCAGTTCGGATATGCCTTCGTTCTTCACATTTATTCCTGGCCAACAACTCATGTAACCCAGATGTCTGGCATGCCATCTAGGCCCGACAAACACATCGTTTACACCTTGTTGATGCCACTCCTACAGGCAAGCAATACTTTCGTCTGCATCCTCCTACTTCTAATCTCGACCATAGCTTACAATGATTCATTTCCTCGGCATCAGACAGCAATGGGCTCAACAGCGGCTCATACCTACAACGATCACCTCGGCGCTAACTCTTATCCACTTCTATACAGTCATATGGATCTCTCCAACATCTTACCCTCTTCTTAACTACCTACCATGCATTTTTGAGAGCGGACTTCTATGCGTAACTCTGCTCGCTCTTGGCCTCAATGTCTTGACTCAAATCCTGCTGGAGGGCACGATTAGCCGCCCTCTATTTGGCCACCATGAAACCCTTCTTCCCAAATGGGACGAGGACTTCTCCATCGTACTTTTGCGGATGGGCACGGCCAGCCTCGAGGCCACTAGCGTCGCTGGCCTAGGAAATGAAGTCGGCCTCGTCTCTGTTCCTGGCTTGGACACTGCAAAGGCACACACCGTGTATGGTTCACTCGAGATGAATCGTCTTGGTGTCGCAGCTATAACAAACGCAGTGGAAGGGACGGGTCGCCGTCGGAAGGCGAAGGAAGGGTTCGCGAATGAGATTAGGCACGTCAGGGCCAAGAGCAATTCGAACGACGGGGACTTGTGGATGGACTCTGCGTGGCTCAGAGAGTTGACGAGATTTGGCGCTAGCCTTCGGAGCTTCTTGGCCGGGCTGTGGTCCGTCGTATGGGATCGCATCAGAGGAAGGTCGAGGCAGCACACGCATGCCGAAATGACAGGTCATCCTCACACAGCATTATCCCGGGGACGGACTCCTGCAGTCGACACTCCGGACGCATACGAGCGCTTTCTTCGAGGCGAGGTCGTCAGCGACGACGAAGACGATTACGAGCCCATGCAGCGATCCAGGGCGAACTCCGTCAGCGACACATCTGCGACATCCGATAGCGAGGAGGAAGACAACGCCGCGGAGACGGTCGACTTGTACGCTGATCTATCTTCAGCGTCAGCATCCGCCTCTAATTCAGCGCCTGTGATGCTCGCGCACATGACCGATACGTCTCCGTCGCCGCTCACGCGGCGTCGGTATTCACGACTCGTAGGAGACGCATCATCTGCCGTCCAGGGTGCGTTGGACGACTGGACGAGGGTGCTCGATGGCCGGAGATCATTCTCGGAGCGTGAACGAGATCGAGAAGAGTCGCGGCGAAGCTGTGTAATTTGCACTGCAGAGCCGCGCCAGATAATATGCTGGCCTTGCCGGTAAGCCCAGGCAGCGTAATTCCCGTCGAGCCTTGTCTGATATGCGTCTAGATGTCTTGCAATGTGTGACGATTGCCGTGAAAACCTGGCAACACGGTCGTCTGCGCACAAGCATACGTGCCCTTGCTGCCGCAGGACGTGGGTCTTTCATCTCCACATACGTCTTCGTTACTGATTCATTTCTTTCGGACATATTATAGTGTTGAAGGATACTCGAAGATATTTATTCCCTAGAATATCAAGGGGATTGATGTATTTCAATGTCACATGTGATGCGCTCCTGCCGATCCTTAGTTGCATTGACCATCGCGAGAGAATATAATCGGTGTGGGACCGCGTAACGAAGGAAGAAGCCGTGAAGGGAGCCCCAACCGTCCAAGTTTCTAGTCTTGTGTGCCTGCTTGCTTCAAGGACTCTATGGTCTCTCTCATGGGCTCGAGAACCAGCGCATAGGTGAGAGGAGTGTACTCGGGGATGTACCCATTGCAGACCGATCTGTGCTTGTGCATGACAGTCCAGAGTTTCCGGAAGAGCAACTTGAGGTCGTCAGAGCAGACCTTGGAAAATGGGTAGCTGACTAAGAACGGGACCAGCGCGATTGACCAGGACATTCTCGGGGGTGGTGTGTTCACATAATGAACGGAAGAGGATCAGAATAGCATCATGTTACGAGCGCCCCAGGCCAGCGTTGAGGGGCGGAATAGCGTAACGGTGGAAGACGCTATGCACCAGCACCCACACGACAGACTCGAATCGTAGGGTGATTGGTGCTGGACAGGGCTCTGCGTTAACGTCGCTTCCAGGATTTCGTCTGCCATGGACTGAAAAGTTCCCTTGTATGCTCCCACAACGGCTGGTCGATCCTCTTGAGCACGAGGTGGTGATGCACCGGACTGCATTTCTTGCGCGGAAGAGCATACCGCTAATGAGGAGCATGCCAGACAGGTTGAACAACTTGCACGGAAGGCACCATTCTCAAGTTGAAAGCCACGGATTTTCAGTCTGACCTCTTCGAGACCTTCCGCATAGCAACTCATGGACATGAGATGTACAGCGGTAGCAGGAAGCAAAGGAGTGTGAGCGCAGGCGCAGCGGGCGTGTTGGAATTGATGTTTCTGGGAACTTGCGATGTAGAATGACAGTTGCCCAAATCGGGCAGCGGTTGTTTGGTTCGCAGGCCCCCGCCAAACACGCCCTGGTGCCTGGCACGTGTCACTGCCCCTCACAGCATGCCACCTCGTCATCCCATTCGGGCCAGTACTCCGCTGCGTGTGGTGTCCTCTAACGCCGCACCACTACCTCAAGAATGGATCATGCGCATATGCAGTGTGCTGTGACACGATAGGCAGTATTGTATATACGTGGTCATGGGCCATGTTGTAAGGCTGAGGCACCCGAGTATCATGCGATGTTGGCGCGGCTGCAGGCACCAGCCGGGGCGACGTCAGCGACGACGTCGATGTCGACGTCGCGATGAGTGAACGTGAAATGGACATGACGGGACATGCGCGCACGGTCGCCCAGATGTCGTGGCAAACTCGCCCTCAAACTTACGATTTGGAGCGCGTTGTATTTTGAGATCGTTAGTTGCGAGCTCAGCGGCGCGGGCCGGCGCAGCATCTTGGCCCCGCACACCCTCGCACACCCTGCAAAGCTATGCATCTGCCAGCCTGAGCTAAAGATACCCATGCGGGCCCACCCGCGGGCGTATCTGATCACGCAGATAGCAGCGATCGCGCCACCGCTTAGATTACCGCTGCGCCAATTTCAATTCTCCATACCCTTGTTCTCAGCACCCTTTCATTGCTGTCGAGCCAAGGGATCTCGGAATGGCCTCGCGCGCTTGGCCGGCGCGTCCCGTGCGCAGCTGCTCCTGAATGCATGAATGGATCCATCGCGGATGTAGCTTTACTCGGGCGTTGCAGCCAAGGAACGGCCGCAGGACTGCAGTCGTGTCCAAGTCCGCGGGAGATGCCCAGCCCCTGACCGCCACCCGACGGGGACCTCACCAGTCAGTTTCCTGTGCTCGTCGCCATCTGTCGCCATCCGACGGCACATGTGTATGCAAGGACACGCAGCGCTGAGCGAGCGACGAGCGTGTCCTATTCCTGGTGCGTGCGGATCTGCGGGTGGATGCGTGGTTCGTCAGCCTCAAGGGGCAGCATCACGCATCGGTCCGCACGGCGCAGTCAGTGAGGACTGTCAGCGCACGGGGGTAAGCACGCTCACGAACGCACGTCGCGGCCGCGCTGTCATTCAACACGTCACCGAATGCAGATCAGCAAATTGCAAGATAGTCCGCGTCAGCCCGTGCGTCCCGGCTCTATACTTATCGCGCGGCGCGGCTGCGGTCTGGATCGCACACAGAGCAAGATTGTCAAATGTTTTTGGTCTTTATTGTTTTGTTTGTAGGTGATTGGTTGTATGTAGAACAGCGTATGTAGATATGTAGTGTAGAACAGATATGCAGAGAGACATGCGGCGCGAAGTGGCGGCGATTAGATGACAGGATAGACATGCGATAAGCAACGAAAAAGATAACACGAACGCGAAGGTATAGATAATCGATAATCGAAAAACAACACAAGGAATGTTTATGCCTATGCCATAATAGCTTGTTGGTGGAGGTGCGGGTGGTGGTGGTGCACGGGCGCGGGCACGGGGAACGCGCGCAGGAGGTCGAGCGTCGTCTGCGTGAAGCCCGCGACGCGCGCGCCGGGGCTCTGCAGCGCGTGCTTCCGCTCCGGCGAGCCCTTCCCTTGCGTCGGGAGCGCGGGGGCGTGGTGCGCGGGCGTCTGCGGCGAGAAGGAGGTGGAGGAGGCAGAGGAGCCGGAGCTGGAGGACGCGGGGGAGAGCGAGGGCGGGGAGAGCGAGTCGGGGGTATGGGTGTGCGTGTGTGTGCTGCGGTGGTGATGTCTATGCACATGCGTGTGCGACAAGGTAGCTTGTTCCCGTCCAAGGGCGACAGCGGCGAGCTGGTCGTGGTGCGCGAGCAGATCCGCCTCGCTGACGCCGAGCTCAAAATCGAGCACGTCGAGCAGCTCGCGCTCGATGCGCCCGACGTCGCGCTTCCCGAACACGCCCGTGCACAGCGCCCAGTGCACGTTCTTCAGCGTGCTGTCGTTCGCGTACTTGCTCGCGAGCATCACCGCGCCCAGGAACACGCGCTCGCACGCCCACTCCGCCAGCGCGATGTGCAGGTGCGGCTTGGCGCGGTCGATGTACGCGAGCGCGATGAGGAGGGTGGCGGGGGTGACCTCTGCGCGCGCGAGCACGGTCGAGACGAAGGTGGCGAACTTCTGGTGCAGCGGGGTGCGCGCGGCGCGGCGGCCGCGGGGCGCGGGCGCGGAGGTGGAGGGGTGGCCCATCGCGTAGTCGACGGTCTCGATCACGGTGTCGACGACGTAGTCTGTGCGGGTGTTAGCTGATTGCATTATTTATTTATTTTGATAAGGCTTACCGATAACGGGGCGGGTGAGCTTGATCTCGAGCAGCTCGAGGAGCGCGGGCGAGTGGAGGGCGGGGTCGACGAGCGACGCCTCGTGCACGGGGGATCTGCTAAAGTCCATTGCTGTTGGGTGTGGGCGGTGGAAGGGCAGGAGGCAGGGGACGGGGGAAGTGGGGGACAGGGTGCGGCATGGCGGTATATAAGGGGACGGCTGTATGACAGAGGAGGGTGAGGAAGCGCCGCGCGAAAGGCCGATGCGAGTCAAGGCCGCGGCTACGTCTGACCCACGCAATTAGTCACTCCCGATATGGCCATCCCTATTCCGCCTCTTCGGCCGCGCACCCTGTCCGATCCAAGTCGGCCCATCCGCAGCCTGGCCCGCGGTATCCACCCTGAGGCCTGCGTTATCCACCCCATCGTCATCCCTGCGTGGCCCATGTTATTTTATTTCCATTTATTCATTCATTTTGGCACGACTCCCTTGGCCTCCTGCGACCCGGCACAGCCATGTAGCGGTTTCTAAGCGCACCGGAAATTCCATCACGTCTGCGTAAATCGTGCCAATTCGGGCGCGGGATCGCCAAGGTCGGTGACCAAACGAACGTGCCGTGGCCTCCCTCGGCGCTTCGGTGCCCAATCTCCATTGTCTTTATAAGCACCCTCAGTCATCCATCCACCTCCCTCATCGGCTTATAAGTCATACTCCCCTCTAAGTGGGTTACATATCTGATTCATAATGCACATGCATAGGCCATTCGCCTGGATCGCTGTATTACTGTGCTAGATGCAGATGCTGTTCGTAGCCATACAGCACCGTCCCCGCCCGCAGCGCCCCATCGCGCGCGAGCCGTAACCACACCCATCGCCTGCGGCCTCAACGACGTCGGCGACCAACCCACCCTGCGCCCGTTTCAGCCTATCAAACCACAGAATTGAATGTCGCTGCGAAACCGCGGTCGGCGGAACCCACGCCGTCCCCGAGTGACTCAGCGCGCTCACGTCACGGACGCGCACCCACCCAGGGCCTCGCACTAGCACGGATGCATGCGCAACTCAAAGTGACTCCTCTGCTGCGCTGACTCGGCGTGCTCGGAAGCGCGCAGAATGCTTGGGAAGATGCGCTGACTGTGATCGCTACTGATATATTGCGAGAGTGGAAGCAGCGGAGAAGGTTATAGACCATTGTGTACGTGACAATGCGTGTTCGTATTCGCGCCGAATAATGGTACGTGTTCGTGATCGTCTGCTCCCGCGCACCCATCGCACGACGAACGGCTGCGGACAATGCCCCAATGGATCAATTCATTATTCAACAGCCAGCCATTGTGCTGTCGATACTGATTGCGCAGCTATGTACTTAGCTAACTCTGATTTACAGGAACTGCGCACGGCCGAAGATTGTGATACTTAGTGGCGCGCTTCGCTAGCCTTCGACGCGACGACGTTTACTGTCCAGCGGGCCCACGGGCTCCGGGCCCCGGACCCCGGCGGCTTCGAAGCGAACTTGGTATACGTCGACGTCGACGTCGACCGGCCGGGCACGCAGTGCGTCTCCTGGGGACGCGCAGCTGTCACGTCAGGCTTGAGCAGACGCAGCGCATCCTCGCGATGTGCCAGCTATAGGCTCGCTTCTGTGCGCTACGGTATTCTGGACGCACCTGGTAACCTCTCGGATCCCTCCAGCTGCGTAGCTGCCCGCCGAAGCCTGTCACTCCCGGGTTGAAGCTGTCAAACTAAGGCTATATACGCATATATGCGCTTATGCGCCCTTCTTCTGCTCGCACTGGTGCTCCTGCTTGATGTTGATGCTCGCTGCTTGATTCTTGACAAGCTGCGTGGCGCCGTCCTCCGCTGCATCCCCGCCGAAGCCCGTCACCCCGGGGACATGAAGCTGTCAAACTGAGGCATACGCATATATGCTCATATGCCCCCACAAGGCTGCAACTAGCGTTCTTCTTCTGCTCGCCCACTGGTGCCCCTCCTGCTTGATGTTGATGCTCACGCGACTGCTCGCTCGAGGGCCGATCCCGCCTACCTGCGCCCGCTCTAACTCCCGCGGCTCGCGTTCCAAATATAGTATCTACGCTCATCCCCGCTCGAAGATATCATATGCATATGGCAAGTGCTAATCCTTGACGTCGCGCCGCACTAATGCTATACCCGCCCCCGCGGCCCCTCGCCAAATATACGCCCGTCCGCCCGTCCGCCCGCTGCCCTAATAATACGACAGCTCAGTGGGCGTGTTCGCGCGACACATCGCCCTCGCCATCGGCCACACGTTCGACCTTGCTATCTTGCTATCTATGACGCCACTACTGCAGTACTTATGCTTTCGGCCGCGGGCTCGGGCAGCCATCACTGAGGCGTCGGTCGTCGGTCGAGGCTCGAGCGAGCACACCGGGCCGGGTGCCGAAAGTGTACCAACACCCCCGAGGATTGCGCGAGTACTCGGCGTTCATCATATCGATATCAATGGCAGCCAAAGCGTTCTGCATTCTGTGTAAGCGGCGCAGGACTGGACTCGGGCGCGCTATGGTACGGTCTCGCCCCATGAAGAAGCCTGGGTCGAGCTCGCGCTCAGTGCAAAGCATAAAGGATATCAACATTAATGGCCAGGCGCCATCCTGGCGTTTCTGCTTTCTTGCTCCTTCTGTTCGTACTCCAGTGTACCAACAGCGCGTCCTATACGAAGCCGCGCCCGCGACTGTATAGCCAGCCATAGACGTATTCCGCCATCCTCTGCGCATCCGGTCGCGCGCTTGTACGTGTATTCCTGGGAGCGCGGAACTGTCAATTCGATGGGTGCGTATGAGCTCGAGCCTGCCGCCGCTCTTCGCCGTCTACCAGATACTCTGCCGCTTGATGCATGATGCTTGCCCGTGCCGGCGCGCACTACAGACACATTCCCGACTGGCTTCCGCGGCGTCTCGCTCGCGTTCCACATGCGCTGCCCCCCGCAGGCTCTAACTCACGCCTCGCTGCCCGATAATACGGCGACTAGACGTCTTCGCATCACCATCGCTGTTAGCCCTTGTCAGCCTCGAGCACGTTGGTTGACTGAGGGCGGCGGGCCGCAGCGCCGAGCATGCCTCCGTCAGTGCCTCCGCTGAAGATCTCCCGCATGAATTGGCACCTTTCATTCTGCACAAGCGACGCCAGCCCCAGGACTCGAATCGGGCGCGATAGGACCTCGCAGTGGCCTCGCCCACTTTGATGAGCCGCATCGTCGCAAGAAGTTATTCTGCATTATGACGAGGAAATCATCCGGCGCGATGGCTCGGAGCCGATACGGTGGCATAACGCTCTACCGCGAATGTTATGACCTTGCACGCACAATTGCGTGTGATCTTCGACCAAATCAACGCGGCAGGTGGTGAGTAAACAGGCCTAGAGGCTTCCGCGTACGGAGTGGTGCATTCGTGTCTTCATCCGAGACCAACCTGCCGAATATCCAATGGATATCAGTATACGCGCCCGGTGTCGATGAGCTATTTGTGCTGTTATGTATTTGCAATTCTGCGTCAAAGTCAACACCGATGGGCCGGAGCGCTGCAATCACTTGGCTCTCTAGCGAGTTTTCCCGAGTCGAGGCGTTGGACTGGAGCGGAAACAGCCGCGGTGCGTACGAGCGGGAGAACGGAGCGGAGACGGAGTCTCCGCGTGACGTCACACGGTCGAAAGACCGCCTTGCAACCGTGGATCCGGATGAATGCACATGCATACAGCAGCGGTTGCCAATTGATGCTTGGATAAATCGCTGGTCCACTCCATTGACGGTATCGATGACATCGGACGAGGCACTTGGCCTCAGATCGAGCGGCGTTCAATTTGATATCGCGATGTGCAAATACAGTAGTACGTATGGTGGAGCTCAGATCCAGTGGCAGGGATCGAGCCAGAGGAGTGCGATTTAGATGGCAGATGCTTGGGGGTTTTCAGGCCGTTCAGGCGGGAAAGGCGGATGATCTCAGGTCAGCGCAGCGCCAGTGACATGTGTTGCATCTTCTGTGAATTAGAAGCGGGGGGTTGAATAGGGGATCTTGCTGTGAGACGGTGCGAGAAGTCATGCTTGGAGGTCCGTCATCAGATCAAAGCATTCAGTTATTTGGCTTCTTCAGATAGGAATTCTCGGTCGAGCTCAGAAAACTTCTTCGAGTGCTTCATCGCTGTGAAAGGCTTCAGTAAACGGATCTGAGGCGTCTTCATTGGTCGATATGGGCTGGCCAACTGCGCTAGCGGAACTGACAAAGCGGTTTTTCATATAATTCAAAACGGAGTGACATACTTAAAATTGGTATCAAGTTCGACATTCTCGCGCAGCCATTCTAATTTGGTTTTGAAGTCCGGGCCAACATCATAAATATGTGTCAAATATTCATTCATATGCAATGAGCGTATAGGGTGGCCCATCTCGACACGAGCGGCCACGAGCTCGCACAGGCGCAGGCCAAACGGCGCCTCAACGGACAGGTCCTGCAGGCATGGCCAGAGGCATTCGGGATCCTCCAGAGGCTGCATAAGGGTGCTGTGGTCCTCGAACAACGAGAGCAGTGTGAGTTTCCGGATGTTTGGCGTCGACCGCATAAAAGTGGGGGTGATCAATGTGGACTGTATTTCGCTGAGGCATAATGTGTGCAGCTTGGGAAATGAGCCTCCGTTCTGGGTGAGCTCCAAAAATGCCTCAGTTGCTGGCGCTTGGCCATTACTCGTGAAAATGAGTGTCTCAAGGTGCGGTGCCGCAATAGTGCTGAACACAGCGTGTACATAAGCGCCATTGTACGCTTGGCTGTCAAAATACGCGTCGACGTCGAGGTAACGAAGACGCACGAGTTGGATGGGGATAATTGGGTCAGGTGAAATAACAGCCATGCCGAGAGGACGACCATGGAGGCTGAGCCGCTCTAGATGGCACGCCGTCGTTAGAAGCTCCCGGAAGTCTGAATATTCCATCGGAGTCTGCCACGGATGTACGTGCACACTGAGTTCTGTCAGTCGTGCAGCCGGGGGATAGCAGTATGTGGGTGGCAAATAGCGCATTTTCCATGACTTCAATGCGGGAGCCCCTCCAGTGAATGCGGCTTGTGTGGGACCCGGGTTGGCACCTAAGCCTCCTGGCCTGATAACCCAGTTTTTGCGATCAAGTCGATAGTCGTGGTTGTCGCTATCCACTATAAGAGACTGAAGGCATGGTGCGGACAGGGGTCTGAGGGATTGGACTAACTCATCGAAAGCCTTGCTGCTGAGCTTGCAAAAGCACAGTACGGCGAGAGACTGCCAGCGGTGACATTCGGCCAGAAGCAAGCCCCAAGTGGGCATCATGGCTGACTCTACTGACCAATAAAGTGACTCTGACGGGATATCTGGACACTCGTATGTGATTTGGAGTGGATACTGTTTAGATCTGCTCAGATAGGCCGTGATCATGTGGGGGGAGTGGTTGGAGGACACAGCGATGTCGGACCATAAACTCCCCGTGTGTATTGCGACTTCACGCCATTGGTGCGCAATGTGAGACGCAATCACCAGCTCCGGAAGCAGGTTGGACGCTGAGGTGCTGTCCAGCATTTCGAGGATCAGCACGAGAATGTCGTCAGGTATGGCAAGATCTTTGATGGAGACGCGCGCCAAATGCATGCCTCCAGAAGTATCTCTGCTGATGATAGACATAGTTCTTAGGTTTTTTCTAGAGAAAGTTAGTGAGTTTGATATCTGGGTATTTGGTAGAAGACCAAGTGTACTCCTACTGTGCTATCTGAAAGTGACGCGTGTCTCTTGCAGTCTCAGGTAGATCTTGTAAAGGCAGTTTAGGATATATTGATATAGGGTGTATCTTCAGTATACAAGGTCAGAGCACAGGACAGGCGATGCAGATTGCAATGGATTGCAGCACTAGCGGTTTGAGGCCAGGTGATGGTAGAAAGCAGGCGGGCCTCGGCAGTATTTGCACACTTCGCTCACCCTCAGCAGGACGGGTCGAGTCACTCTCTGTGAACTTCACTGACATTCACCTGATGTGTGGGCAGTAACTAAAGAATGGAAAATCCGCAGCCCGAATTTTCACAGTGAATACAAGCCGTTGCTTGATTTCGACATGCCTGTATACGTCACTGCTGACCACTACAAAACTGGCCACGGTTTCGTGCCATCCTCGAATCTCGAGCCACTAATTCAATCAGTATCCCAAATCCAGAGCCATGTCTTTGGTTATAGTGCTGCAAGTGGTAGAGATCTGGGCTAGTAAGCTTTTTGAGTTGAATTTATAAGTGAGTTCGTTGAATTACTGGTACACGAGACAGGTCCATTTCCTCGACCGACTCCTATCATTGCCCCACAGTCTGTAATCTTCAAATGTCGTCCGCGTACTCAAAGTTGATATCAAGCTCGATGTTGCTGCGTAGCCACTGCAAATCCTCGCCACTCAGCATCCGCACCAACCCCTTCGAGCCGTGCAGTGAGCGTATAGGATGACCGAGATTGATACGAGCGGCCACGAGCTTTCGAATGCAGCCGCTGTTTGAAGCGTCGATCGACAAGTCCGTCAAACAGGGCCACAGGCATTCGCTCCCCTCCAGCAGGGGCAAGAAAGTGCTTTTGTCATAGTTGATTGGCGTAAACAGCGAGAATGTGTGTATCTTCGGGGTTGATCGCAAGAAAGTTGGCGTTATGGAGGTAGAATGGATATCTTCAAGAGACAATGTGTGCAGCTTAGGAAAAGCTGCCCCATTGCGCAGAGCGCCAAGAAAGGCTTGCGTGGAAGGTATCTCGCGGTCACTCGAGAAGACAAGGCTCTCAAGATGTGGCGCTGATATGGTGCTGAAGATAGAATGAATGTAATGAGCGGTATGTCCCGCATTGTCACAATATGCTTCGACGTGGAGATGAAGAAGACTAGAGAGTTGTATTGGTGAAGATAAATGGGTGACCGTGGCCGTGTCCACAAGACGGCCGCGGAGCTTGAGTCGTACCAGATCGCTCGCGGTCGACAGGAGCAAGCAAAAATCTCTATGTGATACAGGATTTTGCCACGTCCTCACGTGCATGTCGAGTTCTTGAAGTCTCTCGACTGGCGGGTAGCAGAGTGTGGGGGTCATTCCCCACACTTTCCACGATGTCAATGACTGTGCCCCTCCTGAAAAAATAAAGACACTCGGTGCTGAACTGACATGAACTGTTGGCGTCCTGACAGTCCAGTCATACTGGGTGTCTCGACGCGCCTTATTATTCGTGTCTATGCAGATAAGTTTGAGGTGGGGGACGAATAAGGGTACGAGAGATTTAACAAGCTTGTTGATGTGGCTGCTGCTTGATCTCGATAGCACAGTCAGAGTTTGCCAGCGGTAACATTGCGGCAAAATCAGGCCCCAGCTCGGCATGATATCGTCCTGATTGTTTTCACATCCAAAAACCTCATAAGGGCACCTATAAGTAATCCGAAGAAGAGACTGCCGAGATCTGCTCAAGTAGGCAGAGGTCATAGCCAGAGAATGGTCTGATGAAGCGTAGATGCAGGACCATAGACTGCCCGTTTGCACTGCAACTTGTCGCCATTGCATCGAAACGTGCGATGCCTTGACTAGCTCCGGCAGTAGGCCAGGGTCTGAGGTATTTTCGAGCATTCCAAGGATGAGTATGAGGATGTCATCGGGAATTGTAGGGGGCACCGTGGGAGGTGGTGGGTAGTATATGGCTTTGTTTGTGACGTTTGCTGACCGCCTGACTCCGACAAAACTACTACTGACGGAGCCCATTCCAAATGGCCTTTCATACACCGTTAGCTTCAGATTGCTTCTTCATCACATGAATGGATCCATACCTGTATCAAATGAGAAATTCTCGCGCTTCAAGCCCGGGATGGTCTGCGACAGGATAGGGCTTTGACTGGCAGATCTCTTGATAGTAGATTGGTAGCCGGTGCAGTACTGGACCCACACAAGGCGAACGCATGGTCAAGCTCGGCACTATTCGACCGCTATATCATCGCTTCAACGCCATCATGACAGCCCACCTTGGCTGTCAAGTAAAATGGTGAAAGACAGACCACCAACCGATTCCTCCAACGGGTAGGTAGGAGGCAGATGATGTGAGAAGAACGAACGAATCAGAGCCCCAAACTAACGTCACGCAAGCGTGACACCAACAGCGTGCCGCGCTCAACACGTGACGCTTGCGTCGCTTATAAATTGACAGAAATTGACGAGTCAACATCTGGGTATCTGTTCTCTTCCTCGATCGACCACTTTACATTCAGGCATGATTTAGCAAAATTTGAGGTGACTCGTCGATTCATGGCAGTCGATATCTTCGAAGTGCAATCGAAGAGCCTGCGAACTAATATAAACAAGCACCGCCTGATTCGGGCTGGCGTCACAGCGCGTTACTCTCAATTCATGTATCTCAAATTCTCCAGAAAATAGGACACGCTCGCGCCTGCATCCAAACTCCTTGCTTCTTGATCTCAATAACTTTCAGTAATAATACCTCATGTCTGTGAATTCTTATGAGGAAGGTTCCGGTTCAGTACATCATCGTCTGGTATTCAGGACCATTATGGGAGGCCAAGACAGAACTGGAGCTTTTGAAGGGTATCCGTGCAGTTTTGGAAGGTACGCTATGCTGCTCCATGGTATCCGCAAGTTAGTTGACCATGGCGACAGCGCATCGTTGCCTGACCCACCAGGGGTTTCTTCACCGCAACATTAGTACAAGAAACATTGTCATACTCTTGCCGCCGCAAGCCCAGCCCGCCGCTGGTGAAGATGGGTTTCTGATGGACTCTGAATTCTCTCATACCAACCATCCTATTCTGTCTCCGCGCGACATCAAATGCAAGGGAGAGCCCGAGTGTCTGGGGATCCCTGAACCTGGAGACCACCGCGCAACCTTGGACAGGACAGGGATCTCGAACAGAGAAACCGCCTCCTGCTAGGCCCAGATGTTACTGCCCGATGGGGTGCGGAGACGCTTGTTTGTGTTCCAGCTTTCGAACATAGCGCCTGTACTGATCATCGGCGTGGCAAATTTAGGGAAACGTATCAGTTCATAGCGTACGAACTCTTGGAAGCGACATTCACGCAGAGCTCTATTCAGCACCTTACCCACCACGACATCGAGTCTATCTTGTCGGTCCTCCGGTACAGCGCCGCCCATCGCTGCGCAGCCGCGGTCTGAAGCGCCTGCCTCTCAGAGATGTTCTGCGCGTCTTTCGCTCTACTCAGAGTGGGATTTTTAGCTCTCGCGTCAGCGCCAAGTCTGTCAAGCTGCATGAAGATATGGTAGTCTGATGATCTCAAGCTGCTCTTCCGCAAACTCTGGTTTGTCAAGCGTGATCATGGATCGATCAAGATCGGATATGATCCTACGAGCTGGTTCTCGGGCCACTAAAGTAGACTATAGAGTCTACAAAGCAAGCAGGCGCACAGCACTAGGAGCAAGCATACGTCAACTACGGCTTCTTCTTTCACTGTGCAACTCCGAATTTACATGGTTTTCTGTACTGCTGAGCTTGCCATGGTCCGGGAGTCGAAGCCAGAGGAAAGAGCTGTTACCATTGAAAGGGAGGCGTTGTTGGTTGCATCGGGTATACACATCCCTAATTTGAATCCAGCTGCCGAAGTGAGCGCGAACAGTACGCGATCCACCAACGCTGCCAACCACAGTATCCTCGGACTGGGTGGTATGAACTCCGGGTATAGAGCCAATATGATGGCTCCGGACTTGCTCGGGAGCTTGGGTAAAAACAAAGTCGTGGAATCTCCGCCGTTCAATATGATCGCATCCCGAAAATTACTTGACCTCTTGCCCCGAAGCATCAGGGGGTAAACTTGTAATCAATACTTCTCTTCTAGCGGAAGATGTGGGACGGTTCTGCGCTCGGTTTTACCTCCACCGCCACCCCCTTTCCCAGACACACCTTCCTGTCCAGTTTCCGAGCACTTTCCTTTCACCTCAGCGACGTCTTGTTATGTCACCAAGAAAGGAGGTGAGGGGGCTCGTCATGTCAGAGTAAGGGTATTCGGATCGAGCGTGGACTCGGAGGCGTTCAGCTTGTGAACCAAACAACCGCCGCCCGATTTGGCAGACCACTCACTCGGAAGCTGTTTCAAGACCACCACGACTTGACCACGACTTGACCACGACCCAATGGCTACTCGCCATCCAAACCAGATAGAACAGTCTGAGCTCATATGTAAGGTGGGTATCATCTTCGTTGGCTGTGGAACACCGCTCATGGTTATATTAAGACGAATGAGAGTGCATTGCCGATTGCGACACATCATCGTTTGGTACTCAGAACACTCGGCCGGCCGCTTTGGGAATATCAATCAGAACTTGAAATGTTGAAGGCCATGTATGCGGGCATGAAGGGTAACATCTGGCATTATAGACAGGCGTCCCTCTGAGCTGATATGCGCTATATAGCACACGAGGCTTTGACAAAGCTAGGCATCCTCCACGGCAATATCACCAACAACAGTGTCAGGCTCCCGTCAAAAGAATCTCCATATGATCCAGACGAGGGTTTTCTATTTGATACTGAGTTCTCTCACGCTCATCATCTCGATGCTTTTAGGAATGGATTCTTCTCCATTCCAACTTCATAGAAAGGGCCTTGTATGCTGTATTTTCGATTCGTGTATCAAAGACATCCAGCATCGCAAGTTATCACAAAGCAGGTCTCTGTTGTAGTCTGTTATGGGTCACTCGTCTTTCTTAGAATCTTACATGTTTGACTGATCAATATCGATCAGTTTTACTGAGGCTGACATGGACAGCTCAGACATGCCCATTGGCCAAGTAAAAGAGGCGCAAAGTATCGACGGATGACGTCAGAAGGGCGAGAGTCTAGAGTTGTTTACAACTATCCAATAACTACCCCGATATTAACCCAGTGTCAAATCGCCATCTAGACCTGATGGAGCGGTCTGAACTTACGATCAAGGTTGGTATCACTCTTGCGGCGGCTGTGGATCCACCGCTCATGCATGCATCATGTATCCAGAAGAATGGTAGCAAACTGCTGACCCCTCTGGCAATGCATCATCGTTTGCTGTTCAGAACACTTGGCCGGCCACTTTCGCAATATAAATCAACACTAGAGCTGGTGGAGGCTATCCGTGCAGGTATTTTAGGTAGAATGTGGCATTTTGGATATGTGTACCTCTGAGCTAAAATGCGTTGTAGCACAGCAGGCTTTGAGATTGCAGCAAGGCGTCCTCCACGGCAATATCAACGACAGCTGTGTCAGGCTCCCGTCAAAACAATCGCCTTATGATCCGGAGGAGGGCTTTCTCTTCGATACTGAGTTCTCTCACCCTCATTATCAGGCTGCTTCTCGGAGGGGGTTGTTCCCCATTTCATAGTCCATGAGAAGGGTCCACGTTATACGCTCGTATTAAAACCCCATTATGGGTCGCATCAGCAGAGTTTTGTGGTATTATTTGCTTGTATATACCCCTTGAACGCCCACGTATCGATGATGATTTTTGCCAAGCCCCGTTAAGCACCGATGCAGCGATGTATATGCGCCTTGCGCGAGCAGTGAACAAGGAATACCTGCCATTTATCAGATAAACAAGCTCGCATGTTAATTTTCAGAATTCAGCCTCGAAGTGAAAATTATTATCCAACTCGATGTTCTTGAGCAGCCACTTTAAAGTAGGTTGATCAAAGCCGTGTACTAGCTGTGGGGCGAGATGAAGTGACCGGAGGGGATGGCCGAGCGCGATTCGAGCTGACACGAGCTCGAGTATACGGCTTCCATGATTGGTGTCAACGGAAAGGTCCTGCAGGCAGGGCCAGAGCCGCTCGGGCCCTTCGAGCAGTACAGAAATGTTGCTGTTGGTTTGGCCGAACAGCGCGATTGTGAAGTCTTGAATTTGTGGAGTTGAAAGCATGAACTCGGATGTGATCAAGTCGAAACTTATGTCACATAGTCGTAGAGTACGCAGTGCAGGATATACTGCTCCGTTCCGGGTGGCCTCGACAAATGCGCGAGTTGACAACGCTTCGCAGTCACTTGAGAACACTAGAGTCTCCAAGTTTGGGGCTTCGATACTGCTGAAGACTACGAAGACGTATCCGTTCACTAGGTTATCCAAATCCAAATCTGCCGAAATGTCAAGATGTATGAGACGAGGTAGTAGAATTGACAACGGCGGGCACCCGTGGCCAGTGGCTTCAAAGACCTCGCCGCGAAGATTGAGTCGTCCTAGATTGCTTGCGGTTGATAAGAGGTTGTGGAAGTTGTCATATGTCATGAAAAACTGATTCATATCTGCGTGCAAGCTGAGTTCTGTCAGGTGCCCAGCAGATGGATAACAGAACATGGGAGAAATGCCGCGTATCTTGCAAAGTGTCAATGCTTGAGCGCTTCCGGAGAACAGAGCGGATTCTACTCCTTGGAATAGGAGAGGCTCGGTGGCAAGATAGGAGACGACTCGATGATCTTCACTGTTGGCGTCCAATTGAAGACTTCGGAGGTGCGGCACGGATATAGATTGGAGCGTTTGTGAGAGCAAGAATATTTCGAGTTCGTTTCCAGAGAGCACGATGAGTGACTGCCAACGATGACTTTGGGACAAGAACGAGATCCAGGTTGGCGTAATGACCTCGCTCTGAGCCCGCGCGTCAAAGTCAATGAGAGAACAGCGATATGTTATATGCAGATAGGACTGTTGGGACCTCCTCATGTAGGCAGCGATCATTGATGGCGAATGATCTGGGGATGCATAGATGCGGGACCAAAGTGTACCGGTGTGCAACGCAACGTCGCGCCATTGGCGCGCGACGTGGGATGCGAGGACCAGCTCCGGAAGGATTTTGGAATCTGCTTGTGTGCTCTCTAGCATGGCGAAGATATGTGCAAGAATGTCGTCCGGTATGGTGGGGCAGAATTGAGACTCGATGCCACTGTCGAAGCACGCTGCTTGTGCTGTGCGCAGGACCCCTGTGACTGTGCTATTTATGGCCCCCATGGAAAAGAATCTTCCCCCTTGAGGATACGCTTAAGTGGGTCTCAAGTTCTCTTTGCTGACTGGCGCTGGCGTCTTGGCTCGCGGTATCGCTGCGTGTCCAGGATTGAGTTTGAGGCAAGCTCTATTGATCAATAGAGATTTGTTTAAGCAAGAAAGGCGGGATATGCGTCAATGAATAGGGCGGGCATGCGGAAAATGATAGAAAGCGATATATAGTGTGAGAGACTGGGATTGGAGCAATGGCAAGCACAGGCGCGCGGCTGGCAAGCTGATCACGGCCCGGCAAGACCCGGTCATCCTGCCTCGATGGAACCTTAATTTGCCTCGCGTCACGTCCGAGTCCTTGCAGTCTGCTACAGTGCTACTCACTCACCACCATTCTGGTTCTCCTCTTCCACTAGCTTTTACAACCTTTCTCTCCAATTATGAGCATCTTGAGGCCTTTTCGCGCGACTGATATGTTCAAGTTCAACAACATGTGAGCTTTCTGGGGATTTTGTAGTAATATGGTGTATTGACCCGCTTGTCATGGTCAGAAATTTGGACATATGGACAGAAACAGTGAGTTGTACCGATACGAGCCTTTATAATGAGCCTGAACTCCCGAAACAGTACGGAATTGGCTTTTATTTGCAATATCTGGGAAGATGGCCCGACCTATGCTGCGTGCAAGAAGCACCAAGTGGTCGCATGATGGGCTACAGTGCGTCCTCATTGCCACATTTTTCAAATTCAAAGTCACTCATACAACGCTATACAGTCATTGGCAAAGCTGAAGGCCAATCTAATGAATGGCACGGGCACATAACGGCGTTGACTGTTGCCCCCGAGTACCGGCGCCTCTATCTTGCACGCAACATGATTAATATCCTCGAGATGGTCTCAGATGCGATATACAAGGGCTTCTTCGTGGACCTCTACGTTCGCTGTGCGAATCATGTTGCGATTGACATGTATGAAGGCTTAGGATATAGTGTGTATAGAAGGGTAAGGGAGTATTATGGAAGTTTAGGGCTAGGAAAGGGTAGTAGAGATGAGGAGGACGCGTTCGGCAAGTCTGAACGTATTGCACTTGGTGACTTCGCTGACTCCAGCCAACAGATATGCGAAAACCGCTTTCTCGCGATCCAGGGCGACGCTCAGTGCGTGCTAATGGACGAGACATTATCGTCAGTCGCAACGATGTGTCATAAATTGCTCTACGTCTCGCTGGCGAAAATACACGTTGTAATAATTCATCCTCGTTGTCGAACACGCCTCAAAAATTACATTATATAATATACATTCCAATTCTAAATACTTAGCGGCGGCGGCTCTTCCGGCGCGGTACCCAGCAACGCGACCTGCTGCTCATAGAACTCCCTCAAGCTTTCCGGATTCTCACAAAAATCGTTTAGCTTCACCCGAATCTCCTCTGCACTGGCAGCTGGTTCTCGGTCCTTGCTCGCCGATGTCGTGCCCACCCGCCCCGGGCCAACTAGCCGATTCGTCAAGAATAAGAAGCCATGCGGCCCGCCCACCACCTGCACGAATGCCACGCCCGAGCGATGGACGAATTGTGAGTACCGGAACGATGAACGGCGGTACGAGTATACCACGTCCACCGCCTCAGAGTAAAGATCGCCCGCCTCGATGTCCAGGATGAACCCGAATCGGATGAGCAATGCGTACTCGAAGAAGTGCCGTGCCTGCATGCCCTCAGGGATGCGCTTATCGAGGTCCGGGATAACCGGAGGCGGCAGCGAGAGGCGGATGGGGAAGCACGACTGAAATGCATTGCGCTCGCGGATGTCGCTGATTTGTGTGACATATGCCTCAACGAGCTTGAGCCCATAGACCTCAATCGTGCGACTCCACTGGCGGAGCTGGTCTTCGATGCACCGCGCCGTCGTCCCAATCCACTGCAGCTCAAAGTGGAACACGTTCGCAGGATTGTGAATGATGTCGTGGTGCAGTATGATCGACTCAGCTTGGTCGCTCTTCTTGGAGGGATCGATGTCAATGACCATACTCTGGGAGAGGATGATCCGCCTTTTATTTCGGCGGGGGCTGGAAGGACCAAGTTTGGTTGCACCAGAAGTCGCGATAGATGGCTTATCCTCACCAAATCGTGAAGATCGAAACCACCCTTTGGGAGTCACGGGCACAGCGTATTCCCCCATAAGCCTGTAGAAATAGTGCCTGCACAAACTTGTCAACAAACACAATAGGTAGCTTCTGGAGTACCCACCCGTCCAAGAATCCGTGCGTCCCTCTGCAATGGTCAAACAATCCCTGCTCCTGCAGCTTAGCCCCCCAGTCGGCGCCCTGCACTCTGGAACCGACATCTCTAAACTCGCGTACTAACCATGACACAAGATCATAACCTGTGAACGAATCGGGATATTTGGCATTATGCCACTGATAGTTCTTGATGGGCACCCCGTCTTCCTCTCGCATGGCTTTGGCGATGGCTGAGAGAGACATGTCGTTGATATCCCGTTCGCTCCTCATCTTCTTGCGAAGAGGACCTGCAGCGTGAATTTCGTCCAGCTGTGACAACAACGATTCGTCCATAACAGAGGCTGAAGGGCTGAGTGTCGTGGGCAGGAAGCGAACGGGTGGCAGAATGATATTCCGCTCTTCTGGTGGCTGCCATCTGAGCTTTGAGAAAATATCGGCCAGTTTATCGATACCAAGCAAACGAGTTTCTTCATCATTCAATTCCTCGCCTGAGGGTCCAATGTTGGTTTGTGGTGGTTCGGCGGTTGGAATGACCACGAAGCGTGTACGCCAGTATCGCAGGGACTCGTTGAACTGGCGCTCGTAGCCCGCGACCAACATATCCAGGCGATTCCATCCATAGTTCTCTAAACCATGCGAGGTGAACTCTGTTTTCAGCTCGGTGTAACCCACTCCCAACTTCGGCCAAATCAAGCACTGATATTCGAACGGCAGTGTGGGTGGCATCCTGCGCACATAGCGCTTCACCTGGATTGCTTCGCCAGTGTAGGAGATGCGGTGGATTTCGTTACTCATGCTGAGGTAAACAGGTTCCTCCGTAGTTCGTAGAATTTGGGCTGCGCCGACTGGTTTAGGGGTCATTTCATCATCGACCATTGAATAAGACATCGTCCGGCGCAATAGACCTGGATGTTCCTCTACCTCAACCCCTTTCTCATTAGGAGGCCGCAGAATGAACTGGAAGCCCTGAACCAATCGCACGGCAACCATGCCGCGCATGACACACAGGGCCCACTCGCGGCGGATTTCATCCTTGTTGCTGGCAGGGAGTAGCGCGGGCGCCTTCACCATGAAGGAGCGCATCTCAGGTGGATCAATAACGAAATCATACGAGAAAACGTCGTAGCTGGAATCAAGCTCTGCTATGGTGGGAAAGTGCTCGACGGTCAGCGGGAGGCACCCAGGTGTGACCATCGAGCGCCATTTGATCTCGTGCTTGAACGCCGGCTGGGGGAACATATGCTGCCAACGACGAGCAAGCGCGGCTTGAGTGTACGAAACCGATCCCTGTGGGCGTGAAGGATTCGAGCGGGCGCTGGGGTTGAGCATGGCGTTGGTGGGTGAAGATGAGGCGATCGGGATTGAAAGCGTGGACAGTGTGCTGTGCCTTTTCCCAAACGTGGTGCTTTCGCGAGGGGGCGTACCCACAGGCGAGTTAGAATGACGAGTGTAAGACCCCCGGTGAGGCACAGTGGTTTCTTCCTCGAAAGTTCTACTCAGCGGCGTACGGCCCGATGCTATTGCCTTGCCTTTGATGTTCATCGGTGCCGGAGAACGAGCTAGAGGCGAAGTTTGGCCAGTAGTAACCTTGGGGGGTGCCGGCAAGAGTACAGGGCGTGAAGGTGAAACAGCTTTGGGGGTGGACGGTGTAGAGGAGACTGCGGAAGCTGATACCTGCGTCGTCTGTGGCTCGACGGGGCCGCTGCGAAAGGCACTGAATAGCCAAGTCGGAAATTTGGATGACGATGAGCGCGAAGCGGTGCTGCCGTCCCGCCTGTCATCTTCCCTCGAAGCAGTTAGCAAGGAAGAGCGGCTGGAGCGAATAGTATGAATAGACGCCTGCGACGGAGAGGTACTGAGCTGTGTAACAGTCACAGTTGGCGTCCTGTTCATGATGCTTACTGGCCGCGATACATCCGTACTCGGTCCCTCGTCTGGGAGTTCGGTGATTATTCTCCGAGGGCTTTCTTCAATGGGCCCAATACGTGTCGAGACAATAGAATTCCGGTGTGTGACGTTGGCTCTTTTGTCGACCGCAGATCGATATGACGATGATCCCACAACAGTCCCACTTCCCTGTGACGAGGAAGTGAACGAGTAACGATTTAGATGGCCCGGCCGCGAGGACTTGCTAATTGCGAATATGTCCATGTCGGCTTTATTCGCTTCCTCTCTGCTGGGGGTGCCATTGTCGAAGGTAAAGCTGTCCTTTTGAGGTGTCATAGACGGGTCGATATAATCGGGTAAGAAAGGTACTTCAATGCTGGAGAGAACGTCGTGGTCCAAAAGACCGAGCATCTGTATCTCGTACATCTTTGCGCGCGCTACAAATCTGAAACATAGCAATGTAAGGTCCACTTCGTTCACAGAAATCCACTGAAACGCCCACCTATCATCCCGAATGGGCAGGTCCATCTGCTTGTCCCAAAAGCTAGTCGTGATCCAAAAAGGCTCCCACCAGAACGTCTTCTTCTCGCGCGTGCCCCACTCAGCTGAGTCATCGTTTCCGCCCCACAATGGATCGCTCGCCCTTGCATGCCCTTTCACGCCTTCTGCAAATACTCCAAGCCCCTTCGTCTCCGGTTCAAGCCCTTCGAAGCTGAATATCGGGCTTTGGTGCAGCGGCGGTTTTGCCAAGCTCACAAGGTCCAGCCCAAAGCCCTGGTCCAGCATGCGCGTCGTCGTGAGCCGCAGCAGCCGCTTCGACACGCGGAAGTACCCAGTGCCGGGCGTGATCAAAATTGTCGCCGAGCCCGTGAGTGAGAGGGAGCGGTCGATGTAATGCGTTTCCGTCGGGTTCAGGCCCAGATTGATCGCCTCTAGAATGGGCCCATCATGTGCGGCTGAGAGGTGCCCGACGAGACGCACCTGGCCGTCCGGGGTGCCCAGGTGGTAGTGGTGCGTCAGGAGGATATCGCGCTGGAACGCCCAGAAGTCGGCCTTGAGTCGCACTAGTATGGGCTTCCAGTCATGCGTGTGCATGACCTCCAAATCCGTGATAAGCTTGTAGAAGTCCTTGTACCACGTACCGCGCTCATCGCGGCGCAGCGGACCCGCGGCATAATCAATCTCGTCCGCATCGTAGAACACGCGGGAGATGAGCATGACGGTTACTGTGTGATTTGTACCTGCCGCGCGCCAGCGCGAGAAGAGCGCGGGGAGGAAAGAGTGCACGATCTTTTCGTTGTAACGCTCGCCGTCACCCGCGAATTCCCAGAGCTCGCGGCAGACTTGGATGAAGATGGTCACCTTGGCGGAAAGGGAACGATAAATTGTTTTAGTAGAGGGTGTTACGTGGCCAGCTGAGACCTATCATCATACCCACCGTTAGACCGGCTTCCTGAGAGCAGACGACGAGGCGCACCTTCTTCCCGGCAATATAGATGGCATGGATCTTGATGGAGATCGCTCCAATGAACGTAATCTCCTGGTTAGTATAGATACACTGACCGACAAGATGATCTCCCAGCCTCCACATGTCGTTGCGACCGAGATATTGATCCTGGAAAATGAACTCGACGTAGTCCACGCTGCATTGCTCCGCATCGACCTGTCATATTCATCAGGGTGCACATAAATGATGCAAATTGATTCGGTGGCACCTTAGTGATGGTGACCTTGCTATTATTTCGAAAATTGCAAGTATCGGCTATAGTTGTTGGGATGGATATCTACGCAGTTTAATGAATATTTTGGGAGCAGAAGAGCATCCAGCGCACCTGCAGCTGCGGCTTCGGGCAGACCTCATCCTTCGGTACAATGAACAGAAACCCTCCATCGTCTTGCTGCTTCTCATCCTTCATCTCTGTGCTCGCAGTCACACGCAGCATATCGCCCTCTTCCACTCCGGGCCACCATGCCTGGTTGAATATGACCGCCTTTGATTCTTTGGTTTCGTGTACCCATGAGTTGAGCACCTTGGAATCGCCAATTTTGAGCGATGGGAACGGCGCAGGGGCGGGACTGCGCAGGACAGAGGTTGCTGTGTTAGAGCGCCTGCGCCCATATTGCGTGGCTAGAGACTCGGCGCGTGAGACTGTCATCTAGGCGAGATTGTGGTATAACAAGCCGTCTACCCTGGCGAGATTGTCATGTCAGCTCGAGTTCATGGTCTACTGATCGGCAGAGGATTTCAAGGGAGCACGCATATAGTTGCTCATAACTGTGTTCGTTGGGCGTGAGCGCATACGCCAAAGGATTCTATATCCCTGAAGCAAGGATATCTGCCTCTGCAACAAAGAATGAAACATTGCTCACCATACGGATATACTCAACTTCGAGGAGGCTTGATCGAGTTGATGCTGTGCGAGAAGAAGAGCAGGTATTCCATTCCAAGCGGGGCACGTGCCACGCTGTGATCAAGCGCGTCGCTCCGAGTCGCGCTCACCCGAGACGCGTCTCTGACCATCTTCCCCTGCATATACTGGACTAAATACCTCACCCCAGCTCACATCTTATCAGTTCCTGAGGGCGAATACACGAACACAATCGGAGGCAGGGAACTTCCGTCGCTTGAAGCCTCCACGACCACCTGCCTATGCGATCCCGCTGTAACGACGGTTTATTCACGCATTTTTTGCTCGTTCGTAACTTGTAAGTGCCATTTATGCGAAATTTAGCCCATTATTTTCCTAGAAGTTTGGTGCAGTCTCAGACAGTCTCCTGCAATTCCTGATGGAACTTTTTGCATTTGACTGCTCATCTGCGACCGCTGATAGGCTATCTTTCTGAAACCATTCGCCATCTGTTTTCCCACTCAACTACAGTCAAGGGCCCGTACTACTTTGAGTACCTCAGCATCTCATCCTTCCAGACATCAAGCTTTTCGCTTGAAACCCAAAGGCTTACGAAATCCTCTCGTTGCCCTGTGCGGCCCGCTCGAAAGCCGCCGGCAACTTACCTTTCGGTTTTACACACGTGGCGCCACTTGTGATTGCTCCTCGCGGTCATCGGAAAGTTGTTCGTCGCCATACAATCGCAGATGCAAGTGGACCTCGACACTGCAACACCAAACGTCTTTCATTGACCTGCTCGGGGCCCCACTGCGGCAAAACCACACTCTTTCTCTTTCCCTCGCTCTTCAAGTCTCTTCACGAACGGACGCAGGCACACTGCCAGCAAAATTCATCATGGACCCAGAAGCACTGTCTGATATCCACACTTTTATACCCCCACCCGGTTCGCCCTCTTCAGAGTCATCCCCCTCCACCTCCAAGTCGTCTCTGTCAACCCCCAATACGACCCCAGGCGAAGTCGGCGAAGCCCTTCTCGACGCCATAACCTTCCCTGACGCAACAACCTCCTCGGACAACACCTCCCAGTCTACTACGTCTCTCCCGGTGCACCGCACCGTCTCAGAAGACGACACGGACCTGGAAAACAATCCCTCCGCGCGCATCTCCTTCGCGCCCCTCCCCGTCATCGCACCGCGCAAGCGCAAAAACTCGATCAAGCTCGGCGTCGCCGCGCGCAGCGCCATCATGAGCCGGCGGCGCGCTCAGCAGGCCGCGGAGCGTGCGGGCGAGGAGCTCCCGCCGGACCCCACGCCGGTGGTGCAGGTGCGCGTGCGCGCGACGAGCGGCGATCTGTGGCAGGACCGCGCGCGCACGCCGCGGTCCGTGAGGATGGGCCCGGAGGACGGCGACGAGGACGAGCTGCCCGAGGACCCGTTCGTCGCGATGGGGCGCGTGCTGAAGGGCGTGTGGCGGCGCGTCGCGTCCCCGCCCGCGACCCCCCCGGTCAAGGAGATGAAGCAGCGGCCAGGGAGGATCCGGCGGGCGTCGTCGGAGGGCACGGGGGTGGCGGTGCCGGCGCGGGTCGAGGATGCGGATGAGACGGATGAGATTGGCATGCTCCCCCGCGCGAACGGCCAGACGCACGACCGATGTCCGCAGCCCAAGTCCATCTTGAAGGTGCGCAAGCACCCTGTGCTGCACCGAATGGCGTCCGAACCGGCGAACTTTGGGTTCACGCCTAAATTATCAACGCCGCCGCCACCATCGCAGGCAGGCCTCGAAGGCGCAGCGCTGGCGCAATGACAGGCACATCTTTACCCTTTCACATTGGTCGGTTCATGAGTCACATATCTATATACCCTACTAAATTTTCATATAATGGATAACCCCAGCACTTAGACACGAGGCGCTTTTTCATCATCCTTACTCCCTACATCCTATTCATTTCCCTTGCGCGCTTGAATGCGGCAATCTAACTTTCTTTAACAACCCTTCTAGCTCTGTGTACCAACCACGTCGTTTCCGCCTCCTACTTAATGGGATCGTTATCTGCATAGTGTGCCTTCGAGTCATGTGTACTGTTTGTGAAATAAGAAGCACTCCTGCGAGGACGTCCCGGGTTCACACAGATTCGATCGAAATTGGCTGGCGTCTACCCCGGGAATCCAACCCAAGCCCGACCCCCGTCATTTATGGTGACCCGCGGGCCTGGAGAATGGTGTGCATTAGGCAGCGACTCAAGCAGGCATTTCGGACGTAAGTAACCATCTTTCAATTCAAGATGCTGAGTGTAGATGATACAGAGAGTGTTATAGGATAAATGACTTGTGCCAGCTGACAGCGGCTTCGTCGATGCGGTTCTAGAGATACCCCGCAACCAAAAAGGAGAGGAAGTCTCCAGAGGTGGATGTTCGATGAATAGATACGTCATGACTTGCGCGTACGATGATAGCGTATACCACAATAGGAGGATAGCCAACATCACAGATAGTCCCAGACCGACGCGCCAGTGCGTCATGAGCTGCATATGGTGATTTGAACAAAGCTCAAAATCCGAGGAGGGGCCATGAATCGCGCTCAGGTGGATGAGAATGGGATCGCTTGCTGTTGACGTTCTGTGAGATTATGATATGGTTAGCTGACACAGTCCTATATGGCCCCTTCCGACCCGTGTTGGGAGGACCAACGGAGAGCACGAACCAAAGGAAGGAGCGTGATGAGGAAATACATATGCGATGACGAACACCGAACTTCGGAAGAGCTGTTTAGGACGGCAGCCGCTTTCCCGATGGCAGCGTCAGCCGTTGGTTACACAATGCGCAGAGCTGGTTATCCCATCTGAACATCAAAGTGTTCTGTCAGAAAGATGGCGGAATAATGGTGCGATAAGCGCTCACCCAAGCGTACGCTTCACCGCCGATTTCGCCACCCCGAAGACAGAAAACACTGGTTCATCTCCGTTGTCTAGATGCAATTTAGAGAGCATGAAGATAATCAGTGCTGTAAAGCTCGAGGTAGACGCAGCTCTGACCTGCAGTCGCGGTACGACACGTGCAACCCTCGCAGGGCTTCGGCGAAACTGAGACTGAGTTGCCGGGAGATGTGTCGCAAACAGCAATGAGAAGAATAATGAGCATGAGGATAGCATAGCCGAGTAATCGGAAAGGGCACATGATGGAAGATGACATCGACGGCATGCCCAAGGAAGTTGCTGTATTTCGAGGTGCGATAAGAAATGAGGCAAGGGAGTGCGCTGAATGGGCCAAGGCATCCTCACGTATATATGACCAGCCAAGGCGAATTACCAATAGTCATGTCAGGGTGCAGCTGGATTTCTAGGTTGGCTACCAGCCAATCACTTGCTGTGGACACCGCCGGGCGATCCCATTCGCTCCGGCCAGTGCATTCTAGACATGCGCGTCTGTCAATCACCACAACGAGGCTGGGTAATGCCGCGCGTGCCTGGTGGAAATCGGCAGCGGTCATTCACCGATCGCGCTGAGGACATGTTTCCAGGTTCCAACTGTTTCCAGTGAGGCTTTGTCATTCGGGGTAAGATTGGGAAGGAGTGAGTCTGAGATTGGCGCAGGGGTTGCGGCGTCTGAGGGGCCCTGGACCTTTGGGCGCTGCCGAGGTGTGGCCCGTTTCGAGCCATAGGCGCCGTCGTGCATTCCGACAGATGCTCTCATCGGACCGTCCGGGAAACGAGGCCTTCATTTACATGCACTTCAACGCGCCCACGCCCGTTTGTCGAATTGACTTTCTCTCCTTCTTCTTCCCCCTTGACTTCTTGCTCTAGAAAGAGGCCCTTTCGTCGGACATTTCGCTCAAGTACGCGCTGGAGTTCCGAGCGAGTCGCGGGCCGATACCAAAATTACCTTTCCAGTGTTTGCCTTCCCGTCGATCACAATTACCCCTTGCAATTTATTAGCCGTGCCTTATCGACGTGATACTTATCAACTCCACTCAACGCGTGTATTCTCTTCCAATTCCCCCCTCGCTCCCCTGCCATCTCGGCGGGAAGGTCTCATCCTAGCAGCCTGTAGGACCGAGTATGGCATGCAGCCCCACGCCGACCGCCACGCTGTTCGGAGTGACCACCGAGTTCAGCGAGACGACGACGTTCTCTTACTCGACTAGCGCGCTGCCGAGCACAGTGACCACGATAGTGGTGGATAATTGTGTAGCAGCGGCTAATGTCACGGCGTGCAACTCGACGGGAGTCGCAGAGCGGGTGAGCACGATCCCTGGTGAGTCCATCCTCCATGGTTCGACGCGACTGGTTCCTGAGCTTGTTGTTTTCTTGCAGGGGAACAAGTGACGTATCGCGTGCCCTATGTCGCCACCGTCACGCAGACAAACAAAGTTGCGACGGAGACGCTCTTCGCCAGTTGCAGCAGCAGCGAACCACATAGCACGTCCTCACCCGCGTCCGTGGATGCGCCTCCATCTCCTGTCCCCCATGCCAGCGCACCCGCTTCGAGCACGACCGTACCTGCCCATTTGGCCGAAAACACGGCTGATGGTACTGTGGCGATAACGACTGTCTATAAGACCTCCACACCCACACCCTCAGTGGTGTTTGTCACGGCACCGCCGGGGTCCTCCACGACAGTGGCCCTGCAATCTAATTCCGGGTTCAACGACACACGCTCCAGTATTGGCCCGATCATTGGCGGTGTCATCGCCGGCTTCCTGGCACTCGTGGCGATTGTCGGAGTGGCGTGGTTCATCATGTAAGTGTCTCATTTCACCGTCAACAAAGCGCGCACACTGAACTCTGCCCCAGCCGGAAACGCCACGCTTGGCGGGACATCTATGGGCGAGACACACCTAGCCCGGAGACACCGTCCATACGGCCCTCGTCGAAGAAGAGATCCAGCACCCGCAAGTCGCTCGACATGCTGTCTGAACTAGAACCCAAGCCCTACCAGTATGGAGTAGTCGGCTCGCTCAACCGGACCCCTTCGCTCCTGTCGCACAACTTGTCGATTATGTCTGCGCCCCTCTCGCCCACGCAAGAGTACCTGGGCCGACGACGCTCGGCGTCCCCTGAGGTGGAATACGGATCCCGCTCGCTGTCGCCGCAGACCCCGGTGCGCGTGCGCACCTCAGTATCCGGCCACGGGCACGGCTCCCCAACGGAGCTCTCATTCGACGCACAGCAGCTCTACCGCCAGCACTCGCAGGACCCGTTCAACCGCCGCCACTCCGCGCGCTCCTCGCTGGCGCTCAACGCGTCGCTGTACACGCAGCCGAGCGTCGGTACGCGGCCCTTGCAGGGCTCGCGCAGGAGCAAGAGCAGCGGCACGACGCCCTCGCGCCCGTCCACGGGCGGCTCGATGCAGTCCACGGTGTCCGCGGCGGGCTCGGTAGCGCCCATGGTGCCGCGCCCGCGCCTCTCCAGCACGGCGACGTACGTCCCGCTCGACCTCCCCGACGAGTTCGGCGCGCCCTCCGCCGCCGCCACAGACGATAGGGTCATTGCCATGGGCAGGGACGGCGAGCCCATAAAGCCGGACCTCAAGCGCACGCTGACGCTGACGAACTGGAATCCGAGCACGGACGCGATTTCGATTGTCGAGGACACGCGGCGCACGTCCCGGGACGGGCGTGGTAGCGTGGACGCGCCAGCGCTCACGTGCGTCACGGAGGACGTCCCGACAAACGGGATGGAGAAGCCACCGCCCGCGCATACGGCACCATGAACGATTCCGATCGACTATGCAAACTCTCGCCATGCCATAACAATTTCAGTCCACTAGACTTACGCACACACGCCTTCTTACACAAAATACAGGCTCGGACTGCTACTACGCTGTATCCGCCCCAGCCCCTCTTTTCTCCGCACCGCCGTGCATGCGATACGAACCCCTTTGCTTCTATCCACCACACTCTGAGCTCTCACGACATCCGATTTGCATACCTTGTATTCCTATTTGCCTACTTTACTCATAGCATCCGTCCTAGTCTTATTATCCAGCACGGCCTCTTACATCATCCATCTGCATTCATCCCATTTCCCCACAGCATCCCCACATTTCTTCTATATTCGGTGCTTCATCCAGGTTCAGTGTACAGTAGTCATTTATCGCGCCCTTCTTTTCCTTTCTAGCAGTGGTTCTGCTAGCAGACCGTATGACCCGCGATCTGACTTAGACTCTAATGCAGGTTGACTTGATACCCCCTTTGAAGCGTTCTGAAGTTCTGGATAGATGTAAGTGAAACCCGGGAATGTGGCAAGTGATGAGCAGTGTCCTTTGTCGCCTGATGTTCGGGGTGAGATCGGTGAGAGCTGGAACCTTACGAATGGACATTGAGTGCCATGTATTATCTCCTTTTGTTGAAACAGGAGCTATCATGCAATGATGCCCAATAGCCTGGTTAGTTTGAACACGCTGGCTGGAACTTTCTGGGCTTGTCCGGGTGGCCAGGTGGTCATTTCATATTCGTCATGGGGTCCTCTGCTCTTGGGCAGATGGGGAATCAAAGGAATAGGCAAGGAATAGCTAGCCTTGGCAAACAGCGTCAGTGATTTCGATCGTATACTATGTAATAGATGTGGAGGAGCACGAGAGATGTACAAACTAGTAATTTGAATTATTGTGCACGGATGGGGCCAAGAAATGAACGCAAACAGCCTCCGGCTGTTGGTAAACCTCCCGCCAGAGTCTTCGAAGTCCCACCACCTTTGGCCCGACAAAAAACGGCGGGCCGTACCATATCCCGCCCGCAAGACCCCTCACACCCCGGTGTATCACCATAAAATACATTGTATCAGTATAATGTACCAGCAGCAGCCCCAATACCCCTCAACGTCGAGTAGCAATGGCAATACCTATGCCATGAGTCAAAATCAAAACCAGAATCACTCTGGCATGGGCACGATCGCGCCCCACGAGACCACCACGCAACCTGCACAGACGAGCGCGCCCTTGGTTGCCACAGGTGACTGGACGAAGGATCTGGTGCACCTGGCAAAGACTGCGGAGCTCAAGTGCGTGCTGCGTCTCATCCGATCATGCGCACTAGATTGACAGTCGATGCCACGTCAGAAAACACGCTCTGACGCTGCAACTGCACACTGCGCACATTCTGTCAGCGCATGCCTCTCTTGATGTCAAAAGCAAAGCCATCCAGGATATCAAAGAGCAGAAAAACAAGTGCGTGTGCTCCCCGTCCGAGTACACTGAATTGCTGAAACGCTCTTCGCCGATCTAGACTCGAGAGCGAGAGAACGCGATTGCTGAATTGCCTGAGAGAGGTGCGCTACACATACCTGCTTCAAAGAAAGTCATTTTGGGACTCACATTGATGAGAAGATCAACGAGGACCGGGACAAGGCATGGCTACCTCGTACATTCAGGCCTACCATCGTCGTCTAACCTTTCTCGCAGGCAGATTTACATGAAGCATCTTTGACACGCGAGTACGTTTTACTCGTTCCCCAATTGCTGTTCCACACGAAGCAACATGCTTACCAGCCATAGGTGTTCTGATCTGCGGGGCAAGATAACAGTTCTCACCGATGGCGATTACGCCATTGCGAAGCGGGATGTGGATCGTCTAAGGCAGGAACTTGGGCAGCCGCCACTTCCCAGTCTGCAGAGTACAATTGATGAGAAATCTGCGCAGTAAGTCCTCCACTCCTACTCCAGTCACTCTTGAAATCCCTGCCGATGGTCCACCGCTGGTGGTCCCCCACCTGGCGTGTGGATGAAACCGTGCTGATGAAACATGCTAACATGAAACTTGCAGATATCTCAATCAACGCCGTCTGGACGGAAACACTCAGGATGACGGACATGGTCAGACCCCGCAAGCCAAGCGAAGTGCAACTGAGGCGCCAGCGGATGGTCAGCCTGCTCCGGGCAAGCGTCCGCGGGGAAGACCAAAGGGTAGCAAAAATAAGACGAAGGGCCAGGCGGAGGCTAACTGATGGACTTGTCAGCACCATGTTGTATCGTTCGCGAATCTTGTAAACCGAAGTAATGTGTGTTTCATGCAATGGACAATTTGTACAAATTGTAAAATCACATTGAGCTGCATCATTTACATACACTCGCTTTCCAGCTTTCCAAGCGTAATACCCTTTTAGGCACTCTTGATTGGCGGCACTTGCTAGCCCAGCAAATCTATGATGACAATGCTATCGTTGCCATTGACATCCTCCCATTGGCTAATGTCTGCCCAGGCATTTCCCCAATTCGCAGGGGTCAAGGCACATACTATTTTCCCGTGCTTTCATTCCACGACAGATCGCGTAGTCGACTGTTGCGAAGCGGTGTGACGATAGTTGTTGTTCGCCTGATATCAGCGGCTTGCGAGCTCTCTAGGCGCATGTACCCAGGGTGACCAAAGGCTCGACTGGAGTGAACAATTGAATGGAAGCGCAATTTGTTGTCAGTCGCATGGGCGCTATTCTCCTCCCACAAAATGCGAAAAAGTCCCCATGCCCGTCTCCATGATATTTCGTAGTGGATAACTTCTCCATTTTGATCAAAAGGCGGAGGAAGAACTATGCAGGCTGGGGAAATTCTTGAGTAACTTCTGATGTAAGAATGCCCATCGTGACAGTGGTGACAACTCGGTGAGGGCCAATGAAAGGCAGTAGTGTCTTGACTGATGTCATACACAGCGAATGCCGTGACAATTGCCAAACCGACAGGCCTGCTTTCACTGTCAAACTTTGGGATTCGGTAGTGTGACAATGATGAGTCTGTGGTCAACGCCAGGACATGCGGGCAGAGAAGAGACACTCGGGGAGATTGAGCTAACTAAAATCGGTCAACAATCATGGTGCAGAGGTAAAGCTTTGGTGCAAGCATCAACTCACAATTTCAGACCCCAGGTTCATGATAATTTCGTCAACGAAGGGCGTTTGAATGGATATCTTTCTAACAGAAACCAAAAACGCGCTGTCTGGAGTTCCGCGATTAGAGCGCCATGCAGTAACGAGAAGATCTCCCTTGATGGCATATCTGCAATGGCTGTCTGGTCTCCAGAAGACCGTAAGCAGCCGTATCGTGTTACTCTGCTTGTCAATGTGGTAGACCCTATACGAAGGGCATAGGCCCAAACTGACAAAGAAAATATCAACAAGCAGCCTAACGAACCGGGCTCGGCACTTGCTCTGTGATTCTGTGACTATCAATGGCGAGAGCCAATTGGCCTTCTTCGGACATGGTCAGAAGAAGCCCCATGCATACCGAGCGGGCTTCTCGGTTAGGCAGCCCTTCGATCGTTGGCGGAGCGACGGTCGCAAGAGGAGGGTTCGTCATAGTCGAATTCCACAAGTTCAAAGAACCATCCAAATGTTGCGTGAGGATCCATCGGCCATCTGGACCAAGCTCTGCTCTTGCTGTACCTTCTCTGCAAGGTAGGCGTGTGATAGATTTGTGCGGGATCTCTACATTGCCGGTGTCCCATAAATTGTGCATCCGTAGGGCAGCGACCGCGCGTGAACGCAGCTGTGCAGCGGTCATTGTGGGGATCCGGCGACTGATGTCTGGGGATGGATTGACGCCTAGGATATCTTCGAGAGCTTGGCGCCATATCACTCTACTTTCCCCCATTGCATCGTATAGATTTCTGCATGTCTGCGTTCCAAAGATTCAATACACTGAGCAGAGGGGGGGAGATCGATCACGAACACATCGTAGACTGAGAATGCTCTGGACAGACATATTTGCAGCGATGCACTCCCATAGTTCAAATGGGATCTCAACATTAAGCAACATATTCATGCTTATGGTTGATGGAAAGGTGGTTGAAACTTAAACGCGATGATCTCTCACTGGCATGCTTATTACCTCCGTGACAAGTGGTGATGCCACAGCCACCAGTGTGGTTTCCTCAAGGTTTTCTTCTGGAGAACCAGTTCTTGGCCTAATCATTTCGAGTTTCTTCTTCTTCTTCTTCTTCTTCTTCTTCTCGAAGCAATCTTCATCATATAAGAGCTCTCCACTTTCTCAGATTATTGTCAGGCCCAGGAGCTTCTCGGATCGAAAAGATTCAGAATATAATCACAGTAGATTGCTTCAATAGGCATAGGGGCAGTACGTCCAGTAACTGTCACGAACAGCCGGTCAATTCAATATCATTGCGAAGCAAGAGCTATAGCACGCACCCACGATAGCGCCAGTGGAAACCCCATGGCGTTAGAACGTTCTTCACGACCCACGGCATATCGGGGAAGACTGCTTTCACATCCGGCGTGAGATGCCTTCATTCGAGGACGCGGTTTAGCAAGCAGCCGCTGATGCCAAGATGGTCGAGAGGCGGCTGACCTGAGTATGAATGGAAGCTCGAGCCATGGGTCGCCACGCGTGTGCGCGTGGTGTTCCAACTTGTCCCAGATCGCGTTGAGTTCCGTCGCGGTGAAAACGTGCAAGTTCTCAGGCGTGAGATGTTCCACCTCCTCGTCCAAATGTTCAAACTGGATGCGATGTCTTCATTTCAGCACTTCGCCGGTATCTGGATATCTGCTGCACTGACCAGGGGATCTTTCAGGGCAACCAAGGCTTGCTGCATCTTGAGGGCGTCGAATTTCGCCGTGTCGGCTTGCGCGACAATGACGTACGAGTTAAATTTCATGAGAGCGTCGTGGATAACCTTGTGCTGCTCAATTTCGCTTGACATGTCCAGCTTCGTGGCGAGGAATGGGAACAGGATCATTTCTGCGCGGGGAAATCAGTCACTTGAAGCATCGAACTAAGTGATGCAGGGCATGCACCTTCTGTGTCATGATGGCCCTCGAGGACGTCCGCCCACACTTTGCAAAATCCCAAGAAATTCGCGAGGTCATCCGTGGGAGGCTTCTGCAGGTGAATGAGAATGTTCTCGAGACTAAGTTTGAGGACCGTGTGGACTGTGTATAATATCAGAGGTTAGATTTAGCACTGAAGCAAATGATATGCGTACTATGATAAGTATTAAATTGCAGGCGATTGTAAGGATCGATTCTGGTATCCACTGCAAAGGCGCTCATTATGAAGTATTGGGAGGGCGCCGAAGGGTATCTAGGGAGCTTAGGTTGCTGAAAATGCAACTACTATAGGGTCGCTTTATATTATACATGCATGTTGTCGGCGAGCTCGTCTGGGCGCTGTTTCGTGGGGGGTATCTCGGGCATGTTTCAAGCTGGGACCTGGCTGGATGCAGTGAGGTTGGGCTTGAACTTCGCACTGTGAACGTGCCTGGAGATGCTGTGTCGCCGATAGCAATGAGTCAGCAATGCTATGCAAAGATGCTTAGATCGCCGGCCACGTGCGCCGATCTGTAGTCCGGCCCTTTTTGCGATTTTGCTTTCGACCATGGTGCAAGGAACCAAGACAGAAGGTGCCCGGAGTATTATCACAGCTGGAGACCTTTGATCTTACCTATAAACACAGGACCATCGCAGGCGGAGCAGCTTCTTCGAGTGACCTCTGGCATCGCCGCCGAGCTGATCAAGGCACACGATGCAAACGAGACCGTCTCGCTCAATGTTCTCCGGACGCAGATGAGCAAGAAGTTCGGGTTCGGGGGTGTACCAAGGCTGGTGGACATCATTAGCGCCATTCCGGACGATTACAAGAAGGCGCTTCTGCCGAAACTGAAGGCGAGACCGATACGAACTGCCAGTGGGGTACGTCTTTCTCGCCTGACACTCAACCGGTCGAATTGATTGGCAGGGGTCCACAATAGATCGCGGTGGTAGCTGTGATGTGCAAGCCGCATCGATGTCCACATATCGCTATGACGGGCAACATCTGTGTGTGAGTCGGGCATCCTTGGATGACAATGACACCATCAAACTCTGAATAGGTACTGCCCTGGAGGCCCGGACTCCGACTTTGACTACAGCACTCAGAGCTACACGGGATATGAGCCCACCAGCATGCGTGCTATTCGTGCGCGCTATGATCCATATGAACAGACACGGGGCCGGGTGGAACAGCTGAAGTCGCTTGGGCACAGTGTGGACAAGGTTTGTCTTGTGTGTTATTCTCGGTGTGATCACTGATATAGCGATATGGTGATGCAGGTTGAGTTTATTGTTATGGGTGGTACATTCATGAGCATGCCCGAAGATTACCGGGGCAAGTTCATTGCGCAGTTGCACAACGCGTTGTCGGGGTTCACAGGGACTGATGTGGATGAAGCTGTTCGGTAAGCCTATTCGCTTCGCTCCGCAAGACAGCCGCTGACAGAGGTCCAAAGATATTCAGAGCAAAGCAAGTCAAAAGCGATTGGGATAACAATCGAGACACGCCCTGACTACTGCCTTCGCCCGCATCTCTCGTACGTCTACCCATCCCCGCTCCAAATTTGCATCTCAACACCCATCCAGTCAAATGCTCCGTTATGGCTGCACGCGTCTCGAAATCGGCGTACAATCTGTCTACGAAGACGTCGCACGAGACACGAACCGGGGCCACACCGTGCGCGCCGTCTCTGAGTCCTTCCACCTCGCCAAAGACGCAGGCTTTAAGGTCGTTGCGCACATGATGCCCGACCTGCCAAACGTCGGCGTCGAGCGCGACCTCGAGCAGTTTAAGGAGTATTTCGAGAACCCAATGTTCCGCAGCGACGGGCTGAAGATATATCCGACACTGGTGATCCGCGGGACGGGGCTGTATGAGCTGTGGCGCACAGGACGGTATAAGAACTATACGCCAAATGTGCTGGTGGATGTTGTAGCGCGGATACTGGCGCTCGTGCCGCCGTGGACAAGAGTGTACCGTGTGCAGAGGTGAGTGGGGTGTTCGCGCGAAGAAGGTCACAGGCTGAAGATGCCTTGCCAGAGATATTCCATTACCCCTGGTCACGAGCGGTTGCGAAAACTCAGGAAATTTGCGCGAGCTGGCGCTGAACCGCATGAAGGACTTTGGTGCCGAGTGCCGCGACGTGCGATTCCGTGAAGTCGGGGTGAGCAATCTGTGCCCCCAAATGCTTCCCGTGCTCATCAGTCCATAGATTCACGAAATTCACCACAAAGTGCGCCCGGAATCAGTCGAGCTCCTGCGGCGCGACTACACAGCCAATGGCGGCTGGGAGACGTTCCTCTCTTATGAGGATCCCGAACGCGACATCCTCGTGGGCCTTCTGCGCTTGCGCAAGTGCTCGGAGGAGGGCACCTTCCGTCCGGAGTTAGTCCGGAAAGAGGGTGACGAGGGTGGGTGTAGCATTGTCCGTGAGTTGCATGTGTATGGCACGGCTGTGCCCGTGCACGGACGGGACCCCACCAAGTTCCAACACCAGGGCTTTGGGACATTATTGATGGAAGAGGCGGAGCGGATAGCGCGGGAAGAGCATGGGAGTGTCAAGCTTGCGGTTATTTCAGGTGAGTGGGCGTTCCCATCAGACTGCTCTCGCTGAACATGATTTCACAGGTGTTGGTACGCGAGACTATTATCGGAAATTAGGGTATGAGCTAGACGGGCCGTATATGAGCAAATCGTTGCTGTAATGCGTATATATGCAAAACCACCTGTATTATTATAATAGCCTATTGGCCGTCACCCATGACCAAAGTATGGAAGTTGGGAAACACGAGTTCCTCTTCAACAGTCTTGCGTATAACATCCGCTATGAAGCTCTCCACGCGGGTGACATTCTTCAGCACATGCTTATCTGCCTGCCCAATCTCGCTCTCGATGAAGATGGACGGCAGGAGCCGTTGGCCAACAGGAAGGGGCTTCGACGGCCGTCCATGCGTATGAGCATCCTCATCCAGCTCCGGCGGCGTACTGCTGATGGACTCGCGCTTTGCGCGGCCGCTCGCGGGCCCATACGGGTCTTGATCGTCGAGGATGCAGAGATGGACGCGGCGGCGCTGGCCCTCGTACGCGACCGCAATCTCGCCGTCGAAGAGAAGGCCGGTGATGGAGAGCTTGATGGGGAGAGACATGAACATAGGAGAAGGATAGTTGATGAGCAGCGAGGTGGTCAGGGTGATGCGCATATTCGAGTTCCAGTGGACGTGGAGGTGAGTTTGGATATTTGGGTGATTGTTCTCGGGTGTCGGAGCTGCAGGTTCGGGTTGGGCAGGAGGCGGAGATGGATCAAGGGGACCTTGGGAGAGGACAGAGGGTGTGTGTTCGAAGGAACGGTTTGGTGATGAGAATGAGCTTCCTCGAAGGACTGGTGAAGGACGGGCTGAGGAATATGCTGATTGCCTGAAGTCGCCTATGCTAGACAAATTCATGCCCCCATTCCACATCTCCCTGGGAGAGTGGAGAGCGGGCTTGGAGACGAAGAACTCCGCTGTAGAGCTTCCACCATATCTGATGTGCGGGGGAAGGTGATGGTATGCAGGACCAGGATCGTCAGCTGTCCTACTTGCTTTGCGCGAGACCCATTCATAAGCCTCCTCGTCCTCTGCACCCTCCGTTACTTTTACAGGATCGGCATCCTCGTCTTCGTCATCATCTTCGAGAAAATCTCTGTAGATGTCTCTGAGATCAACCAGCTCGACGTCTGGCGCAGTGGTCCCAAATTCGAGGGATATGACTTCGACAGGTCCTATGAAAGATGGCCGAGCTGTGTTGGTAAGTTGCCTGTTCAGAATATCCACCAGAGAAGACGACAATGGCGCTTCCAGCTTATTCCATTCAAGGTCTATAGACATGGTCGGTGTCGGTGGTGAAAGAAGGCGATCTTCGGGGACAGAAGCTGATTCTGTACATCCGACTTCCATGAACCAAAGCGTCTGCTCTCAAATGCCTGGCATTTGTCCCTCTAAATATTGGACGGAACTGCCCTTTGACGTCTGGGAAGCTATATCACACCACCTTCCAGTGAAAACCTTGCTCGTACTGGGCCAAGTAAGCGACGGTCTGCCCTAGCATCTATTCGCTTGTTAATCAAACCGCAAACTCCCCAGACCTGTAAACTCATTTCTTCATTCTTATCAGAACGCTCTATATGGGATCGTGTGCTTTTTGATATACTGCAAGTTGTGCCTATACATATCGAACCAGGTATGACCGTAGATGAAATCCGGGAGATCGTGTTTCGCGCAACGCGCCTCAATGCCCTTTTGCATGGTGGAGGCTCCATAAAACCTGCCAAAATACAACGGTTTGAACTGAGCTTGGATGTCGCGGCAGTGGAAATTGTACCAGGGCAGCCTTATGCTCTCTTCATGCACTCAAACGGTGTTATACGCCTCCATCGCCTGCCGGAATTCGCCAACTGCGTTGCCCAGTTTCCACCACCCGAACGTCTAGCTTCGAAGAAAGTCCATCCAAACAAAAAGGGCTTGATATTAGCATCGAACAATAATAGCCTTCTTGCCTTTGTCTCGGAAGACTTCGTTGATCACAAGTAAGTAATAGGTCTTTCGCAATCACTTTAGCAGTTCGGATGATTAAGAATATTGGCAGACACATAGAATCTTCTGAATTTCGTGTATACCGCTTGGACATGGCGTCTCTAAGCATGCGCCATTTGACCACTGTATCAAGACCGAACGATCACAGGGATTCGACGATAAAATACGGTCTAATGGTCGTTGGGTGGGCAGAAGGCGGCCATTATTTTCTTGACATTCGCCAGCTACCAATCAATGTTGGTGAGGTCGAGAAGTCAGTGGTAGTGAATCTGGGCCCCGATATGGTGCGTAGGATGCCGAGACTCGTGTTTCAATCCTATATCTAAACTCAGTCTTCCTACAGGCAGGGTGCGTGACGAGCGTTCTATGCCCTCATAAGATACTCGTTGCCACTGCCACCAAGTTGCTCTTATATGACATCCCTCCTCTACACAAAACGCCGCCATCGCGGGCGATATTTATCACGTCCGTCTGCTCTTTCAATATCCGAGAACAAACGCATGCATGCGAGGGTAGAATATTGTGGGACATGATCCACAATCACCATCGAGGGACACAATCCGTTTCTGTGGAAGATCAAGACGGCCTCTGGACACTCCTCACACTGCCTGATCAAGGTGAATCTGTAGAGAAGCTCATCTCTCGTGCCACGCCACAAAGTGACGTGAGCCCCAGGTTCGTATCAGGCTGCCTCCGTCTCATAGTGTCGGAACCCAGTACTAAAATCTGGCAGTGGTCGTGCTATGTGGATAAAATCACGAGCGGATCCTCACGCAGAACCCCTTGTGCTCCAAACCTGCGTGCATGCAGTTCACCCAGACAATACTGCTGGCTATATGAGGCTGGGCCGTACAGTTGCTCCGGACCCGGCGAAGACCATTTCTATCAATTTGAGCGGACAAACAGGCTTGGTTCGTACCCTTACTTGGGATGAGAGCTTGGGTCGCGCGTGTCTGTTTACAATGACTGTACGAGACGGAGCTATGCATCCAGAGTTGCTTCTGGTTGATCTACTGGGTTGATGCACTCGATACTCCGTTGCCAAGGTGTATCCGTGAGTGATACACTTACTTTTTATATCATACTGGTGATATCTGATATCGATCTTCGGAGATGAGCTATTGTATCCAGGTATGTTCTCCATTTCATAGGTTGAATCCTATAATGAGCAACCAAAGTGGAGGGATCAGTGGTCTCGGATTAAGATGCGAACCCTGCATCCCGAAGATGCTTCTTCGGCATATTTCTATCTGCAACATTGTAGCACTTGAAAGTCATGCAGATAAAAGGAATCGCTTTTGATATCCGTCGCGTGTACAGCAGGGAATTCGCTGTCTACAAATTCGATTGGGACTCAGGCCACAAGAATTTCTCCAAAAAGCGTATCTTTGCAGCGTTAACGAACTCGATGACGCTTTTTTGCTTGAAACCTAAAATGATAGCGCAACATTGAGCATGTGCAGCTTTAACACTCGAGCAGCATACCGTGGCCCTCCTTCTCGCACACTATAAGTTCAGTATGCACTCCATTCTTAGACACGATATCCCACATCTTGACTCCCTCTCCGATAGGGACTCTAGTATCCGACTCGCCATGTGCGATAGACAGTGGCACAACGATCTTCGATGCATTGTTGACGGGCGAGATCCGCTCCAGAAACTCCCGAACTTGGGGAACTGTCTCGTCGCCGTACTTCATGCGTCGTCGAGCACGTCTGTTGGGCGCAGTCTGTTCAAGGAAGGAGATCCATGATGCGATGCCAAAATTGGCCACGCCGCAGGTTAGCTTAGACGAATAATGTGAGAGGCAAGCCTGGATGGATAATTAATGAACCTTAGTGCGTTTGAAAGAAATGCTCGTACGAAAACCATGTAGCCGCCATCTAGTTCGATGTCAGCCAAGAGGCAATTTCATCCCCCAAGTTTACTCACAAGAGCCACCCGACACTGCTATACGTTCCGAATTTAGCTCATTCTTCATATTCGTCGTGATATAATCGAGGAGTGCTCCAATGTCTCTGCGCACGAATATAGTGAAATCGTGCATCAATCCCGTAGAGCTTGAGCGCTTACTGAACTGAATCTTCCCGCTTCTCCGCCACGTCTGCCTCAAGAAAAGATTTACCATAGCCTCGATCCGCCAGTTAAGAAGGGGCATATGAGAAGACCTAACTGTAAATATTACCTGTGCTGCCACGGACATTAGGATACATTATGGCGCAACCCATCTCATTCAAGAGATATCCATGTATAGGCCTATGATAACGCCGTTAGCAAATTTTCAGTGAATTATTAATTGATACACATGCGTTCGTGTTTGAGCTGTTGACTGACTCTGTGTTGATTGCCGTCAGCACAGAAGGTACGTAGAAATATGATAGGAGGGGTTATTAACTTCAGGACCACCATGGATATGAATTACTAGGGGAACAGAAGATTTCCTCTCTTTCGGGTGGTAATACATAACGGGAATCTCAAGGCCATCGAAACTCTTGAACTTCAGAAGCTGAGGGGGAAGTGTCCTGAATGGCGGAATAGCGCACGATGCCTGTTGCAGTGGGGAGAGGGATGGAGTTATGTATTTGTTTCCTTTGGCGTCAAGGTCCACTGTCTGAAGAGCGGCCGCAATATCCAGACAAGCGAGCCATCCTTGCGAGCGATATGAGACAAGTTTGAGGGCTAGTTCGTCGGGCTTCCCATTCTTTGCGTTGGTGCGGTAGAGAATGGAACCTCCCTCCCAGTCTGGCTTCACCTCGATAACAGCGTTCTTGTGTGTCCCGGCCAAGGGCATGACAAATAACTTATTCCAACCTTCAACGTTAGCTCGAAAGAAAAGTCTATCTCGGGTGACACGGAGATCCATAGTTTCCCAAGCGATAGGGTGAAGCGCACGGAGAGAGGGCCTAGGAGTTGTTATATGAGACACTGTGCGCGTGTTGGTGTCAAAGGAGACCACAGAGTTGAAGTCACCATATGCGCTAGTGATGAGGTAGATGAGATGAGGCTGTGATTGATCCAGTGAAAACGACGCATATCCATAAAACGTCTCCTCCTCTTTCTCTGTAGTGTCTGGAAGTGTAATAAGTACCGGATCCAAAGGCTCATCCCCCGATATATCAACGACATAAAGGGGACGATACGTGGCGCTGGTGAACTTAGTGAGCAGCACAAATCGGTCATCGATAGAGATGCTCTCCACCACCCAGTGTGTGGTACCCTTGCCTGTAGGTTTTGCGATGAGCCGAGATGGAAGTGTGAATGATGTGGAGTCCGCTTTTGCCCCAGTGCAAGAATCAATGAGCTTTGCTATGTAGATCAAGGTGTCAATGTTATTTTCTTTCGTGGAACCATATAGCAGAAACCTATTAATGTATAAGTGTGACAGTTTAGTCCAAATCAGACAAACGAACTTGTTGGAATCCGATAAGACCAGATTGGAATACTTGAAATCATCGTGAATCAGACGTTCGAAGCGACCGGCACCAGGGGAATTGTCGAGTTCGCTTTCGATCTTGGAAAGGGGCTCATCATGGAGCGCATCTTCCCAGTATCGCCTGTAGGAATAGTTAGAAAGGATCGCCGATAATGGGAAATGATTACCATAGCTGAAAACGCTCGTTGCCGTCCAGGTCCATGACCATAATCGCCCCTCCAGATCTCCAGACCCCCCTCCAATCTTCACCTCGGATAGGGAGGAATTGAGGGATGCTGCGACCTGTACCGATGTCAAAAAAAGTGATGCGTCGGAGCTCGGTGGACTGGGGGTTGGCCGGGAGGCGATATATCTGTGGGACTTGTGCGTCCGCAGGTCTATGCGACACGAATAACTGGCTTGTTATGTGGTGGTTCTCCTCATCACTAGTGCATCGCTCGAAGCTGAGCAGCTGAAATCCTCGGGCAGCGTCTTCGTAGACCTTCATTCCATCGAAAATCCGCTGGGGGATGGGATCGACATTGATAGTCTTGACTTGGTTGGCCGGTCTTGCAAACTTGAGATGAGAGTAATCGAAAGACATAATCTGACATGCGTTACTGCCGAAAGCGATAGCAAGTGCTTGAATTCTTAATATAGGTTCAACTACCGCATGGTGCAGTACAAAACTGGACCCGTGGATACATCTGTACAAAATCAACATCGCCAACCCACTGGGTCCACCGGGCCGTGTTGGTCCGCAGAGGATACTCATGAACGATAGTTCACAGCGCCCCTTTGCGGCCTCGATCGTGTCCCGCTGATAGGTCCAGGGGCAGGAGGTGCATGCTTCTTCGCCTTCTTTTGAGCTCTCCGTGTCAAGGATTCTCTGAGGCGCATGATGTCGCGCACCCAATCTGTCGCATTTCGTAGTTTTTCTCCAGCGATGCAAAGTTGTTGTTCTTCGTCGTCCGAGAGCAAATGCACGGATCGCCGGACTCCTTTCCGCCAAAGGAGAATCTGCCGGACAGCCTCGGGTAGAAGCACATTTTGGCAATACTGCACAAAACCTCTTAGCTACTTAATGATCTGCTTGGCAAGCGAGCAGGAACGTACTCCCAGTTTGTCGAGATACAACAAGTTTTCGTATGCCTCGCAACCAGTTTGAGGGGCAGCTCTCAGGTCGTCAAGGTCCGGTGCAGGAGCATCAAGGGGCTGAGGCTGGAAGTACTTTGTGATTAGTTGGATGTGTACTTGGGGAGTTACGTACATCATCTCTGGCTGAAGTTGACCCTCCGTCCAAATCGTCCGTCACGGTGGCTGCGTAAGATGAAGGTGGAGCTTCGGGCGGCGAGGATGATCCTGTCTGCGTCCAAACACGACTAAGGCATGCGAAGTGCAATATGCTGGAGATACTTACCTCGGGTAGAGAAGCAGAAGGAATCAACGAGCTGATCTCCTCAGAGACACCCTGCCATTTTTGTAAGGGATGAACTGAGGATGAGCTGAGCCAACACTCACCTCCACACTCGGTCCTGCTTTTTCTTCTTCTTCAATTTGCCCTCGCTCCACAATCGCTTCTCGCAATACCCATCGCCTAATGTATCCGTGCAACGCGTCCAAGTCTCGCACTGACATTGACCCTCTCTCAGCAGCGCCTGCCACCACCGCCTCTCTCGCCTTGCCTCCCTTGCAATAACCGATGTGCTTCTCGCGCGCAGGTGGGTACTCGTCGGCTAAGATAGCGGAAAGAATGGGCTTGACGTAGGCCAATTCTTCACGAATAGTAAGTTTTTCGAAATCCGTGACTATTGGGGGTGGGTCGAGAGGGATTGGGCTGATGCCCCGTTCTAGCTTCTCTTCGTGTTCAGAGTCAGCCTCGACTTCAGGATTCTCGCTGTGGAATGTTCCAATCTGGAAGCGCAATAAGAAATAAACAAGATAGTAGAGATTGCGAGAATGAAGCAAGCATACTGTGCAAGTTCCGAACTCGTCCTGCGATTCGTCATAGAACCATTCCCGCGGAACCTTCCTAATCTTCTTGTCGAGAAATTTGATTTGATAGCGGCCTTTCCCGGACGGCTTATTGGGCGGATGGTACATTTCAATGCGTGCAGGCCAGTATTCCGTAGAAGTCGCTTTATCTTTGCAGAGAACAAGGTGACCTGGAATCGTCAGCAAACCATCGCTGATGGGTGGCTCAAGATCTATGGGATCGATATCCATATGTTCAGTGTCGCTGATGACAATGGAGTCCTCGTGCTGGCGGGGCTTCGCTGGCCCAATGGACGCCAATGCCTCCTCAAAGTCCGGTTCTTCGTTCAAGTCATCTTCTAGCTCCTTCATAGCGTCGACTGCTGCCTGCCAGTTTTTCTGTAATTCAGTTTCTATTTTCTGCTTCTTCCGCGGAGAAGTCCCGAGATCGGTGTCCGAGGGTAACACCAGGAAAGTTGAAGCACAGAAAGATGCGCATTTTCCGTCGCGCAGAATATCAGGTGAAGGGTTGGGGATATCAATGGGTCCTGAAGCACCAGATCCGTGCGAGAGCGTCACTTGAAGTGGATTCTGAAGGCTCCTTAGCATGGAACAAGCGGGGAAACTCAGTACGCTCTGGACGTACCGATAGGCTGACGTAGCCTGGCCACCACATCCTCAGTTCCTTTTCATCTCCGATCGCCTTACTCTCCACGCCAATCAAAAGCCAGACATAGGCACCTGTGCGCATAGTGCCATTGGTGTGTTCTAAACTGGGGGCCTTGGCGGGCGAAGAGTTCGCATGGGGCGTCTGCGAGGTATATGCTTTGTTGGGAATGGCTGGAGTACTTTGGGTATGTTGCAACCTGTTCCGGTTCGGAGCAGCAGCAAAAGAGGGCCCTGGTGGGGAGGGGGTATCACGCAGTGGTGCCTTTCTCTTCGTCACTGACTTGCTGGATTGGACCGAAGGAGGGAGAGGAGTAAGAAGAGATTCATCACTCGACGAGAAGCCATCGGCGTCTGAAAACGCGCGTTTCCTGTTATTTCCTATGTTGCGATTCACTGGGGTATTGGGCGCATTGGATGTAGCACTGATGGTGGATTTAACAGACCTCAGCACACCAGCACCATTCCCTTTGGGACCCTTTTTGCCTCCGTACTGCACTTTGACCTTTTCCTTTCGGTTGCTGACAGGGTCTCCGAAGGGGTCTGCATCAAGATTGGTCTTCGTGGGACTCGATGGGGGCGAGTCGGCGAGTTGCTCTGCCATAGCGGCTGCAGCTTTGTGCGATGCACCTCGCATGGAGTGTCTGCGTGAGCGGTCTCTGTCATCGTTGTTCATAGTATCCATTTCGCGTGTTCGAGTGACTTGGAATCGAAGATAGACGGTTCAGAAGGTGTATAGTGTAAATGTGTCCGTCCGAATAGTTGTCCAATGACCCTGTCTCATGTGAGTCCTCTGGGAGTCGCTAGAAAAAGTTTCCAAGTTTCCCTGCCTCTCGTTCCGAAAGATATAGATGATCGCCGGATGTACCAAATGAGAGGTATTCAGACCAGGTGTTCAGAGAGTGAGCTGCACTCAGTCCGGTGACCGGACGCGAGCGTGACTAGTACTGCCGGTGACAAGGACTAGACTTGCCAGCGCGTGACATCTCTCTGCAACTCTCTTTCTTATTGCCATGACCCACTGCCGCCAGAAACTGCTGTCCCAGAATTGGCGACAGCTCGCTCAAACATGCTTCAAAAATTGTCGTCTCATGGAAAATTTACACCGTTTCAAAACACATTGCTGGGCATTTTTATTGATAACAAAGCCTTTGAAAGTGTCACACCCGATTGCATCATGGATCTATAAGGACCTGTCTAGCACTTTCTCATGGATGCCATCTGGATAAGCGACCCTCAAAACCGCGTTCGCGCTTGCGGGCCATTTCCTAGCACCGATACCCCCCGTGACAATCCTCGGACTTCACGATGGCTTGTGAAAGACGTATCTGCATCATTGGCGCAGGTCCTTCTGGGCTTGCTGCTCTAAAAACCATCCTGGACACCACAGAATATGCACAAGGTCTATGGAAACCCGTAGCATATGAAGCTCGCGATGGCATTGGCGGTATCTGGTGAGCGCTTAGCAAGTTGAAGTCGCCTATCCGCCATACCGCTGAAAGGTCACCGAACACAGGCGTCCATCCCCTCCCACCGAAAATCCTCCTATTACCCCGCTTTACGACACGATGACGACGAATCTTCCGCATCAGATCATGTCCTACAAAAGCTTCCCCTTCCCGCCAACTACTCCCATATTCCCTGCCGCGGCTACGGTGCTCGAATACATCGAGTCTTATGTTTCGCATTTTCAGCTGATTCCGCACATACGCTTGAACACATCCGTGCAGGATGTCCGACGCAACATGGAGAACACAGAATGGATAGTCACTCTATCGACTGGTGAGATACAGAACTTCGATGTCATTTGCGTGGGTAATGGCCACTTCAGGGTGCCTCGATACCCGGACGTGCCAGGCCTATCGACGTGGCTTGAGACAGGAAGGGCATTGCACTCTGCTTGGTACAGGTCGCCTTCTTCCATCCATGGGGAAGTCGTACTGGTTGCAGGGGGAGGGCCTAGCGGCCATGACATTGCCTCCGACATGTGTGCCTCGGGGAAAAGCGTCATTCATGCTGTGAGCGGCACTGCGCCGATAGACATTGCCAATCTGAGGATACGGGGGCGCGTGGTGGAGTTTCTTCCTGACGGGTCCGCCGCATTTGAAGACGGCTCAATGGAATTTGGGATAGATCAATGCATTCTAGCCACCGGGTATAAGATGGCATTCCCATTCCTTTCCTCCGTCATGCAACACACCGCCAACCCACCATATTCACCATTGCCGGAGGGCTTCTATTCCTCCCCTTATCATCTCTTTCCGCTTGCAAAGCACATGTTTCCTCTGCGAGCACCGTTTCCGTCGTGGAGTCTGGCTCTTATGGGGCTGACCTTGCGAGGCATCCCTTTCTCGCTTTTTGAGGCCCAAGCCCGCGCCATTGTCCACGCCATTCGGGATCCAGAGTCTCTTTCTACTGAAGCGGAGGCTCAGAAGATTATTTCTCGCCACGAAAAGCTCCGTGCCGATTACGCGGACGATGACGAAGCTGTGGCGAAGATGTGGCACAAAGTAACAGAGGCTGAGTCCTTTGAGTATCGCGATGATCTCAACGAATTCTCGGGCTCGTCGGAACGTGTTGAAGAATGGGAAAAGGCTGCATGGGACAAGAAGATTGCGTTGCGGCGAGAGTGGAGGCAATTAGAGGCGACCTGCGAGGCTGGCAGCTGGCTAGAAAACGTCGATCCGGGAAAGGATGGACAAATCAAGATTCTTGAAAGATTAGCAGAACGCGCAGAACAAGAAGGATCCATATAGCCTGTCTATCAATATTGGTTCGTGCATATCGAGCTGTTCATGTGATGTGAATGCATTATTTACTTTTGTTTGTGGCGCCCTCGGTGGATATGTCGCCAGACCGTCGTCACTTCACATCTACCAACTCTCTTACTCGCGATCTATCCAAATTGCGTTCGCTGTGCCCGACTATTGGCTCTTGCAAGGCATCTGCGTATATTGTTCCATCGCAGCTGTCAAAACATCGAAGGACCCCAGGCCCTGGTGTTGTAACTTTGCTTGTAGGTCATGTTATCTGGCGCAGCAAGTATCCCGACTTTTCGAGATGATGGATGGTACCTGCATTTGACTTGGGTCTGCATATATCCCGCAAGCCCTTGAAATAGCCACTCAGCTACAAGTCTACTATATTCTCATTTGTATCGGTTGCAAAATTGCAACATGTCTAGGTCACGACCCACACTCACTCTCCCCGATGATCCGGAAGTCATCTTATACGTCGATCAGGCTGATTCTGTGGCGATCATAAACGCATTTATGCTTGCAATTTTGATCATATATCAGCCGATGGGATTTTTGGTCGATTGAGGTCTTTACTCGAGTTTGCAAGATCATGCGTTGGAGGCGACAAAATTGGATCCTTCCTCAAATTTTTCCACCCCTCTCTATCTAAATGCACTGAATATCTTCTCCCAGACCAAATATTCCGGGACATCTGGTCGACGAATGATTTGGAGAGCCAAGATAGGAGGACGAAGACCCACTTTGGGACACTGGTACGAAGGCCGGTGAGTTGTATTACTTAATTTGTGAAAATTTACCCATGCGAGCCCCACAGTCTCTTTTCAGCTTGAGCGGAGGTTAGACGGGTGCCGTCTCGGATCTCTGACGGACAATGATCATGCTCTGTCTCCAGTATCTTCGTGAAGGATCTACAACAAGCAGCTGATCTTTGTTAAATCGCCACTTTGGAGAAACATTCATGTATCACAAAGCTTTCGTCTACGGCTATGCGCACTGGCAGATTTTCCCTTGGCCACCCTCTGAAGATGATCTATCAGCTGGAGATTGACACATTTATGAACCCGTTCAACCAGCCGTGTTTAATGGTTACAGGAAGTGGTCTGCCGAAGTCTACGAGTTGGTGACCAGGTGTCTGATAAGGATCGCGCGTCATGAAAGCCTGCGGTGCAACTGAATCAGGCCAGCATCTCAAGTTTCTGGAAACCCAACAGTCTGCCAACAATTCACAAGGGATCTGACGTGTCTATCATGCCTTAAGCTTCTACGTAACCCGTCCAGCATCATGATTCAATCCCTCTTGACGTACTGTACACGTCTCATCCAATCTAAGAAAGGGGCCTCAATAACTTATGCACATCATGATGGCCATTGTGACCCTTCCATATTTTATCACACTCGACGCGCGAACCGCATTTACCAGCTTATGCCGGTTGATTCGCGCACCCACTCCGGGATATTAAGCATCTGGTACTCCGGAAATCATTGGCTGGTATTGTGGATAAATCACGGTTCGACGCGTTCCTGTTACCCGGTCAGCTGACCGTTCATAAACGGCCTTTGACTTATACTCTTTGCATCTTCACCTGATACATTTCACACTTCACTCGCTGCTTCTGCCTTTCGCCAGGTCTTAGAAGATCATCTTGCGACAATCTTCGCCGCTTTCTCTGCACACTGATAGCGCGCAGCCCCGTCCAGAACCGGATTCATTGCACTTCGGGAGTTTCGCGCTCTTCACCCAGAGATCTGCACAGGGTGGCATTCATCTAGCTTCCCATCGGCATCACTGTCTTCCAACCTTCTCTCTGTACCCATTTGCACTTTCGGTCATATGCTCGTCGACGGGTGCCCGCAGCCACACAGTTCCGCAGCTGTTGATCTGGAGAGTGCCCGCCTGTGGACCTCTTGCCCCGTGTATAATGCCACAGTTCGTAGGCATTAACCGCGATCTAATCGGTCAGTTGCGCTCCTCGCTAAAGGCTTGCTAACGCATCATCTTAGCAGGGGCCGCGACCTCGGCGATCTATGGCGATTCCACAGAAAGCCGTTTGCTTACTGCGTGGAGTGCCTCCGGATCTTCCCCGCAGTGTCTTCATAATGCGAAGGCAGTGTGATCATTGAGAAGATGACGATAGCAATTCCTGTCCCCCGATCTAGCAATCTAGAAGCAAGGATCTTCTGTTACTTTTGCTTTGATTGCTATCAATCCCACAAGAAGTCAGGGCAAGGGACCAGGAGGTCCCATGGTCAGGCTATGCTTAACATGGTGGCGCCGATCTGAGCTTGACTCTGACGTTCCCAGACAGCGATTGACTCGGCCCCTGCGACGTAGGTGGCTGCGGCTGGTTTATATCGGTCAGGATTAAACATGCAATATTCATCTGGGGCTTCGTTTCCATATTGACATAAAGCTATGTGGTCGTTTCTATTGCTGCATATCAATGTGTCAAGCTGTCCTTGGATTTTGTGCAAAAAAGCAACATTTGTCCTTGCCTCAGGACCTCGTGGACTTTGCATGGGACGGACACGAGGCATTCGGGTCCTCGGTTCCTAAAAAGAGGAACAATGCATGTGGCACGGACTTGCACGCGATTGCAGCGTGCGCTCGGCTGGAAGCTTGCAGATGCAGATGCAGATGCAGATGCGGATGCGCACATTTGCGGGAATTCGGTTGGACGGTCGCGATATTCCGCAGGGGTTCCGTAAGCGAGCAGCGACGGCCTAGGGGCCAAGTGAAATGAAATCAATGGTATATTCAGAATGAGAATGACAAATGTGCGATTAGGAAGTGGTATGTGGGGTACTGGTGTCAACCGCGGTGAGATGTGGAGTGAGATGTAAAAATACAAGTGGCGATTGAATGGGATGAGAAATGAAATGAAATCTAATGAATCGATGGAGGATTCGCGATGACAGGACCAAAACGGAACAGAATAGCAAGTGAGGTGATAAGAGATTGAAACGGAGATTAAGGAGCGTGTGGGCAGCCATGTATCCAGGCAGGAAATTAAAGCAAAAAGGAGTGTGGTTATCGCTAGGAAAGAAGCTGAGAGAAGAGAGACTGATTATAACATAGAGAAAACAGAGCAGGAGAGAAAAGAAAAGCGAGAAGAATATACTCGCTAGTGAGTAGTGATGGGAATGACAGGCCGGCCCCCAGCCCCCGTGGAATGTCTTCGATGTAGCCGTCTCCGCTCAGACGACGCGCGAGACGCATTGCTAGACGGTGCCGATTTGTCTCCCCCGCCACCAAAGTGGAAGAAGCGAGAGAAGAACGGCTTTTTGCTCGTGCTCGACGGCGGCGGGGACGGCATCGGCGACTGCGTCGCGCTGGTCGCGGTGTACAGCGAGCGGTCTGGCGCGAGTATCTGCACCTTTTGGTTTGGGTTCGGCATGTGGAAATACGTGCGCTCGGAGTCCAGGCTCGTCCGGGGCGGCGAAGGGCTTCGTGAGCGCCCCCACCGGCTCCCCTTCCGTGCCCGCGAGTCCTCTCGCGGCGCGGCCGTCTTGCTCCGCGGGGGGAGCATGTCCTCCGTGACGGGCCCAAGCCCGTTGCGTGCAGTGGGGAACGCCGTGGATATCCCCTGTGGGTACCGCGACCCTGCAGGGATGGCCCCGTACCCCGTACCCGGGTGGATTATGGGGGACGGGTAGTAGTTTTTAGGCACGGGCGCAGGGGTGTACAGTGGGCGGGGCGCATTCAACGCCGGGGTGAACTGCTCCGCGTAGCGTGAGCCGTACGGGCGGTACATGGGGTGCGAGTGTGAGTAAGAGACAGGCTCGGGCCGTGGGTACGGCTCGCTGGGCCGCGGGTGGTGCGGCTGTGGGGCTGGGGGTGCGCCGCGAGGCTGGGATTTTGAGCGTTGGTGTGTATGTGGGGGCGCACGCGATGAGGACGAGGGGGAGTCCTTGGACTGCGAGGGCAGTATGCGAATCTCCTCGGGGTAGTGCCGGGCTGGGGGCGTCACGGGCGCACCGAAGCGCGAGCCCGGGCGTAGCTGGGGTGCCTCCGACCGCGATCGGCGATGGCGGTGATCAGTAGGCACGCCACGAGGCTGCGACCTACTTCCACTGGCCTCCTTCGAACGGGGGAACGGGAGGGGTTCGCCAGAGGCGTTGTAGTGCCAGTGGGAGATGGGGAGGTCCGCACGCCCATCGCCGAACTTGAGGACCATTTTGGGGGGGACGGAGCGCACGCTCTCAGCTTCAGAGCCATATATGGTGCGCCTGTCGTCGCCAAAGTCGCCCAGCTCAGACGGCGGCATGGATGGCGAGACGAAACCACCAGGGGGGTTTTGACGCAACCAGCGAGCGGTACGCTCTTTGGAGGTCAGGTATTCTGATCGGGTTGGTCATATGAGCTCAAATTCGTGCAGGAAAAGTTTGCGCATGAGCCCACGCACCCTCGACTGCATCAGGCGAAGACGTGTACTCGGTCATGATCGACTTGGCAGGAGTCTGGAGACCCGGAACTGCAAGAGCGGGCAGGTGGGGGGGAAGAGGCGTTCGGCGTCCTGAGAGTGAGGTTTTATGAAAAGCAGGACATGCGGAGCGCTCAAAGCCGTATACAGTGGGAAAGCAGTTCGGGGCAAAAAGGAGAAAATTGCTAGCGCATATCACGGGTATAATCTTGCCAAATCATGGTTATCAGACTAGATACAGTCTGAAACGTGTTTGCGGCGAGGCAAATTGGTGCCTCGAGGGCCTGATCCAGATTGGCACGTCCATATAAAGAGTTGAAAGCTTAAGATCTGGAAAAGTGCTTCCGCGGATACTTCTTTTGCACAGGATGAGAGCATTAAATGCGGATTAGCAAAACGAGTGGAAGACGGTGGCACAGGGTGGCACCCGCATCCATGACAGTTTCTGCACCGAAAACGCATGCACAGTCGTTACGACGATCGAAGCGCATGAGGCAGCGCCAATAGCCTTTACACACCGTGGCGACCCTTACACCGACATCGACCCGGCCAAAGTGGGTCGACTCGGCGACTCGACCAGAGAATATTACAGCCAATACCATAAACATGCGGAATCACGAATTACTTGATTCCCGGCGCTTACACGCCACAACAGGACCCCGGCCGAATACGGCAGTGCTATTAGTGATGTCCATCGGCAGGCAAATGGCAAAAACAGATATTCAGGAAGTTGCAAGGAAGTTAACGAGTGATATATAGACTCTATACTATAGGATACATCACACTATATAATATGAAGCCCCAAAATACCCAGCAGCCTTATCATAGGCGATATTTTGGAATCCCTATCAAACAAGACAGCAGTGATGCAGAAAGACGTACATGGTTGCGGCGAGAATGCAAGACCGTGGGCGTGAATGGACTGGGTGGACCAGTTGTTTTCAGAGCATGTGGGTGGGACAAGGGGCTATGCGACGAGGTGAGCCCCAAACGAAGTGTGTGTAAGTGGGTCAAGACAAGATATCAAAATCGTGACTGACATGGTGTGGAAGGTCAGTAGGGGAGGGAGCATGTTAAGTGGGGTAGCGTACCTAAATATCCTGTCTCCTCAATGGCATGTATCGCAGGCGCATTGTCGAGCATGTGCAGGCGCAGACAGTGCGTCTCTGTGCATGCTGTTGCACGGGGGTGTGTGATGAGTTTTCGCCTTACTTTTTCATCGGCGGTATAAGATGACTTCATGGGTTTCTACTGGCGGGCTGTCCAAGTCTAAGTAGCACGTTGTGAGAGGAGAATAGGATAGATTCAGTGCCATATTCTACAGGCGAGCTCAGGTTGCCGACTCGGAATATGATCGCCCTCGGGTGCCATATTAGGGCTACACCTTCCGGGGTCCTGATTTTCGCCACAACGAGTAATTCATGATTCCGCATGTATATGGTATCGGCTGTAGAGAAGTCATGCAGATACACTATTACGCTCCATGACCACAGATTACACAATCACAGGTAACACATAATACCCCACAACAAGAATGCAAAGAAAGCGATTTATGACTGTACTCGGGCTTAGAACATCACCATCATAATCACGGCAGCCCCGAGGACTGCGGCAGTCAGAGGAGCTGCGGCCCTTGAGCCACCGTTGGATGTGGCAGAGGTCGTGGCACTCGCACTCGTGCTCGAACCCGAGCTGGCAGATGCCTGGGCAGATGTCGAGAAGCCACTGGAAGTCGCGGCGGAGCCGGTGGGCGAGGTAGCGGAGGTTGCCATAGTCGATGTGACCGAGGCGACAGCGGTCGCGCCGCCCTGCACGAGGAAGGGGCTCGCCGTCTCCGTCTCCACCACCGTCGACGCGCCGTTCGCGATGGCCGTGCACACCGCGACGCCGTTGACGATGCTGCATGCCTCGACTACGCTGATGGTAAGCGCGGGGATGTTATACGCGATCACCGCATTGCTCGGGCCTTCAACCAGAGTGGCTAGATGGGGTGTCAGTTGGCAATTGGCAGCGGAATGAAGGGACGCACCTGTGCCAGGGAAGGCGACCTCCTCAGTGCCGGTGGGCGTGCCAGCCTGGACTTCCCATGTGGTGCGCCCATCTGTGCCCGTCCCGAGCTCGTTGACACTCAAGGGCTGGGGATCGAATCCAGGAAGATACAGTGATACCTGGCCAACCGCATCTACGCTGACTGTTAACCCCTGATATTGGTCTCGAAATTGGAGACATACACTGCGCGCTAAGAGTACAGGCCAGCAGAACAGAGAACTTGTGGGAGACCATCGCGAGGAGTGTTCGAAAACGAAGGTGAGTTTTACAGCGAGTGAGGGCAGATGATGGTCCAAGTCAGAGCCAGCTAGTGCCGAGCGTGGGTTTCAGTTCCTCGACATATGGCAGAATGGAACTGGCGGGGTTCTGCCAAGAACTTGATTGCATGCGGCGCGACACGCGTAATTATCGATTGACGTGCCTCGGGTGCCTCTCGGATGAGTGTACGCGCATAGGGCTCATAGCACCAGAGCTTTTGGACAGAAGAACGCGACTACTAAAGTCGCCCATGAGAACAGGAGCCAGGTATGGGAAGCAAGAGAGACCCTGAAGAGCCCTGACTGAAGGTGGTTGCCAGATATTACCAGATGTGGCGGGTTCCGAAAGGGCCTAGGCTGTCACTGGCAAGGCACTTGCCACTGAGCGATTACGGCGAGACGGCATTCAACCATCTGTCCTGAACCCGGACTCGGACGAGAAATTCATGAAATTCAGCACTGAGTGGTTCCACAGCGCCTTGTGTAACAGTTCTTATCATCCATAGCTACGACCAACATCGACCCCAACAAATTCGTCGCTCTCGAGGTACATCAAGCTTCCAGAGCCTCTGGGTGGTAAGTTGCTCACCAATACTTACATCTTGTATAGACTAACAAAATATGATATCCCAGATTCGGCATTTGGATGAGAAGGTAAAGCACCCCGCAGCGGCACTGGAGCATCTCAAGGGCTTCGATCTACGGATGTTTGACAAGCTGGCACTGGCACTAGACGGCTTTGCTGGACATGCCATTCGTTGTAATCCCATTCATGCTCATGTAGAACGAGGGAGGGAAGCATCATGAAAAGATACGACATCTGTACCCAGTGACTGGACTGCGACTGGTTGTTGGGACGAAGAAAAGTCGAACTCTCAAATTGAAATGCGGCGGACCGGGGTCGGGCCTGGTCAATGCTCTCACGCTTGCCAGTCACACCACGTGATCGTGATCAGCAGTTGGGATCTGCTGAGGTTCCCATCTCGGCGCTTAGCAAACCTTGCTGTGAATCACGATGACACTGGTACTGCCCGCTGACACTGTGCTCCCATTCGATCTATGGGAGTCTATAGCTGCACACATGTCTGTTCAGAGTATTCTCAATCTGCAATGTGTTTGTGCCCAATTTTTATCAGCAATCCATGATTCGTTGAAGCTCTTTGCCAATCGCAGACATGTAAAAATCTGAACGACATGATGGGAGAGAGCAAAGCCATCTGGCGGTTGGCTCTTGAGGATATCCTAGGAATCAACCCATCCCCAGATACCCGCAGACGGATCCCGAGAATGTCAGCAGCAGAGCTGCGTTCGCGTGCGATCACTGCTCTGCGGATGCACAAACTCTGGGGTACCGGCATTATAAAGGTTGAACCTACCTCAATCAAGCATTTGATATGTCCGGCAGATGTAGTCAGAGCAGAAATTGGTCCAGAGGGTCGATGGATTCTTACGCAACACTGGGATGGTGCTTTGAAATTGTGGAACCCGTCTATGAATGAACCCCCTCGGGCAACTATTATGGCGCCAGCATTCGAAGGGGCGATTGCACAAGATCCCATACCGCCGAACATGGGCCTTCTGCTAACCGCATCCGAAGAGGGCCAATTTGCCTTCACAGTTGACAGGCACACTAGTCCGAGTCCAGAGCAAGTGCCGTCCATGGTGCATCACGCCGTTCGCTAATATCATATAGGTTCAGCACATGCCCCTCGTACCGAGTGTACCATATTGACGATGAAAGCAACACCATTCGTCTTCTTACGGCTTTCTGGAGACCAGATCCTTGGGCGAGATATCTTATACAAGGGGATCTCATCCTCACTGCATGGAACTCCGGCGAGGAATCCGCATTCTTAATTTCTATCAGGAAAATATCTGTCAACGCGCCCTTTTATAAAGAAGTAACGATGATGTATGGGCCTGAAGTGGTGAGTTAAACCGTCGATATGAATGAAGTATCCATTGACGAGAGTAGGCTGAGGAACGTCCTCGAGTGTGGCTCCTCTGCCCGCACGTCTTCGCACTGATCGTACCTTCAAAAATGAAGCTTTATCAAATTCCCAATTTTGATCTCGATGAGGGATTCACATCGCTTAAGCAAGCGCCGCCCCCATTTCAAGTATATGACATCGATGAAGCCGTCGACATGGCATCCTTCCATTGGCGCTCGCCAAGCTGCGAACACTGTCACGACGGACGTTATCATACAACAGATTTCCACAGCGCCCTGACAATCTGTAGGGTGCTTCCTAATCCTTACGATAAGGACGGGGAGGTTCTTCAACATAAAATGTCTTCGAAATTTGCCCAAGGCCTTTCCCGCATGCTGTGGCATGAGACAAGCGGCAGATGGGATATGCCTCCTCCCAAGATGCGCTTCCACTCCTGTGTTCATTCTAGTAGGGCGCCTGACCACCCTGGATATCTTCGCCTGGAAAGCTCTGAGAAAGCTGATGTCACGCGGATTGCAACTATTGTCACTCCTCTTGACCAGAGTTTTGTAGACGATTTGGCGTGGGACGAAAGCACAGGAAAGATATGTGCCGTTATTCCTGTACAGTTGGATGGCGAACACCATATCAAAATTGTCACCATAGATCTATTGGAGCAATAGTATCAATGAAGACTGTACATTCATGATTGGCTTGGTGAATGAACTTGGTGAATTACCCTAAATGGTGCGCGCCAACCCATTTTGATGCACAACGTCGTGCAACGTGTGGGCCTTGATCGGCGGGCGGTCTTCACCAATCCACCGTGACCCTCTGTTTGACCAAGAGAATATAGCTAGCAATCAATGCCGCCTCCTACTGCTGGTGAAGCATGGTTGACCTCCCGTAAATTCGGAATCGTGATCGACGCAGGGTCTTCAGGCTCAAGACTCCAGATATACAGCTGGAAAGACCCTCGATCAACGCTCGCAGTAGGAGACCCCACGTTACTCACCACACTGCCGAAAGTCGAGAAGGGCGTGCAGTTCGGTGAGGAGTGGGTTAGCAAAGTGGAACCGGGTGCGTGTCACCACTGGTCTTCGAGACTCAGTATACTGAATCTGTCCATGCATTTGTATTTTAGGCCTCTCATCATTCGCGAATGACCCAGAGGGTGTTGGCGAATATCTGGCTCCGTTAATACATCATGCACGAACACAAATACCCCCCTCAGCGCAAGCCGACACTCCCATATTTCTCTTGGCCACGGCTGGCATGCGGCTCCTGACCCCACACCAACAAGCCCACGTCTTACAATCCTCGTGCGACTATCTGCGTCTCCTGTCACCTTTTCGCATAGACCACCCGACTCCTGCTGGACCTTGTGGGTCAAGCGTTCGCATCATAACTGGCGAAGAAGAGGGCCTGTTTGGGTGGATAGCAGTCAATTACTTGATGGACGGCTTCAAAGGTCATGGACCACAAGGCACGGATCGTACAACATACGGTTTCTTAGATATGGGAGGTGCCTCCACTCAAATAGCCTTTGAGCCGAACCCACGAGACCGAGCCAAATCTCCGAATCTTGTGGATGTGAGACTGAGGCTTCTCGGAGGGCAGGAGATACATCATGAAGTTTTTGTGACGACGTGGCTGGGCTATGGGACGAATCAAGCCCGAGAGCGATATGTGGGCCAAACGATTACAGAACATGAAAAACAGCTATCGGAAAGCTCGAGCGGACGCGAGATTGTTCACGACCCGTGTCTCCCTAGGAATCTCGAACTATATGAGGCCCCCATTCACGCTGGCTCCTCCACCTCGCATTCAAGTAAGGCACATACGTTACGGGGCACCGGCTCCTTTGAGGAATGTCTCCAAAAGACTGCTCCTCTACTGAACAAACAAGCGCCTTGTCCGGACAGTCCTTGCTTGTTCAACGGTGTCCATGTCCCACCCATCGATTTCTCTGTATCGCACTTCATTGGCGTGTCAGAGTACTGGTACTCGTCGGATCACGTGTTTGGCCTCGGAGGTCCATACGATTACGTCCAGTATGAACGCGCAGCATCAGAATTTTGTGCGCGCGACTGGGATGGGATAGTAAAAGAACACAGGGAAAGCAAGAACCGAAAATCTGGAGATGGCGAAGTAATGGAAGGCGGTCAAGTGATAGAGGTGGGGAAATGGGGTGATAAAGTGGAACTCTCGCGGCTCGAGATGCAATGCTTCAAAGCCGCCTGGGTGGCAAACGTTTTGCATGACGGCATTGGTATGCCTAGGATCGTCGATCCCGGGGGGAATCGCAGCACTCACGGCGAGGACGTCGCAGAGCAGGCCAAAACCAAAGGCCTTGGTCGGCCTACATTTCAATCGGTTGACACTGTCGGAGACATTGCCATTAGTTGGACTCTGGGGAAAATGGTCCTGGAGGCTAGTAAAGAAGTGCCTCTCTTAAGCAAATCAGATCGTCCTCTTGGAGATCCCCTGGACGGCATATCAGAATCGTCAAGCCCTATCAAGCCTATTATACCTCCATTTTTGGAGGTGCTTGAGGACCACATGTCGCATCACTTGCCCGTGGCATTGACGCGGCAGTCATTGGGTTTCTCCCCAGTCCTGTTGATGGTCTACCTATGTGTCATGGGTGGAATGTTGGCGATATTGTATCACTTACGGCGACAGTTGCGACCTATCCTTCGAAGGCTTGCTCGTGGAAATCGATGGCGGGACCGAGAGGCTACGCTGAAAAGCTATTCTATGGAAGAGGGCAAGGGCAATGGTTACCTTTCGACCTCACGGCCCGCTTCGCCTTCCACACTACTTCCTCCAACGTTAATGCGGCCTATCCGCCGCTTCATGTCTCCGCGGCCGTCTCGTCCTCATATCAATATTGCAGACGATGCTAGGCCAGGCCTGCGACATATGCACACCTCGCCAGCTCACGCATCCCCACGATCTTCCTCGCCAACTGTTCTGCACAGCAGCATACCCTCACGAGCTTCCTCGCCATCGAACAGCTTCATTGAAGATGGCACTATATCCCACAGTCTTGGCTCCCTGTCTCGCTCTCGCAACTCGTCCCAGATGAACCTTACGACCGTCGTGCCTAGACAGATATCGAGAGCTAATAGCGCGCTTGGGGCGCTTGAGGGTTCCTTCACATGACATTGTACTGCTTTCGTCTGCGTATTTGTATCTTCCACATTTAGCTAATAGTTTAATCTGATTTCAAGCAGCATAACGATGTCATGCCCCTGCGGGATACACTGTAGGTGATCAGCACATCTTCAAGCCACCGATGTGGATTTTACTTTGAGAGACGGTCTATAGATCCGCAGGGGCGTGATTCATTCAGTGGAGCTACCGATGAGTCCACTTAGGCAAGAGGGTGACTGTGGACCAGCTGGTCAAATACTCTCAATGGGACGTATCAGCACCTCGGTCCTTGGAATGAATCCTGGCCCGCTGGCAACCTGTCTCCGGCCGACACGCATGCGGAGGCTACTTCATCCCAGCTTACTCGAAATCGAGGTATTAAAGCACTCATACGTCACCAAACAGAGGCCCTGAATATCCTGCGCCCGATTCAGCATCAATTTGACAAGTTTCCTCTCGACCAATGGATGCTTCATCCAAGACTGACGCGTAGGAGCGTTACAACGCGATATAGTCTATGCACATGAAATGTTGAAGCGCGATCTGAAAAAACATTCGCATCCATCTTCGCAACCCCCTTCGGGAGATCTCGCAATTTCCCGGGCTTTTGTAACACATGGCAACGCTTCTAATTGTACACCACGACTCAGAGGGTATGCTGCATTAGAATTGCAACTATGAAGAAGCGGATACTCCACTTCCGAAAAGTAGGTCGGTTTTCGTTTTCCTATCCAGGCATCAATTTCAACAAGAATCGATGCTCAACAACGAACACACCTGTCCCATACCAAAACATTGTCGCTCTTGCGTCGGAAATAAACCACACGGTGGAAGGGTATCTACCAGGAGTTTTCAGCATATATAATCGACGGTAGTTGACCGAAATTACTCACAAATGCCTCGTCTTCTACTTCCCGTTTCCACGCACCCAGCGGCATCTCTTTCACACCTAGATGTGCCCCTTCAACAAAATCCTCATGGTATCGTGATGGAGTATACGTACCTTTAAAGCGGTCCTCGTACCCGATGGCATAGTCATTACTGGATACGGATGAATCCCACATAAGTCTATTATACACATCCGAAGAGGTCCTTCTAAAGCGTTGAATCATAACATGAGTAAACGAGGCGGAAATGAACAAGATCGACTTACAATTTCGAAGCCAACACATGCGGAGTTTTTGCTTTCTCTGGCTTCTTTGATGGAGGAGCTTCGAAATCACGGGGAAAATCCTCGTCTTCGTCTTCGTCTTCATCTTCATTATTGTCTTCGTCAAAACCACCATCCGACCAGGAATGAAGGTCCTCAACCACCGAGGAAGAAAGCTGGGAAGATCCAATATGAGCCACAGATATGAATGCCTCTGCAGGGTCGTAATAACGACTGTTCTGATGCAGATCGCTCTCGAATGTACGGAGAGTTGCTGTCAGAGAGCTGAGCGACTTCGCCTGCTCCTGGCGCATCAGTTTCCGTTCCTCTTCGGTCTTCTGTGGATTGCTGTTTGATGCGAGACCGATGAGATAGAAGCCCTGCAGAGTACGATCATCCTTCACGTTGCTTTCCGAGAGGCGGAAAGGCCATAAACGCGCGCGCAGCAAAGGAACCTCTGCATGCATGTGCACCAGGAGCTTTAAAAATTTAGGTCAGCTTCCATACCAAGCCCTAGAAAAATGAGGCGACTTACATTTACGAAACGACTTTCCAGCCAACCGACTAAAGCTCTCCCGCTCATGCAACTACTGCCCCAATAATTGATATCGATTTTGGCGAAGGCTTTATGACTCTTTAAAAATTCCATCAAGGGTGAAATTTCGTGACCCATGCAGATATTCTTCCATGACTTGCCCGCTTCCAGATTATGATCTGCCAAGGCAAACTCTTGCCTGAGAACAGCCAATGACTGCAAGTTGCCGTTGATTGTCATGTTCACCATTGGCTTCTCGATGCTGAGAATGCACAGTGGTTCACGGGCAGCGGATCGACGATAAGTAGCCGGGGGTATGCCAGCAATGGGAACAGTGACCATGTCGCGCTCCCAGTCCCAACGTGCATATGTGTGGAAGAAGACACGAATAATCTGTGGAGGGGAGGCAGATGGCGGTAGCAGTATGGAAACGCGGGCAAGCAAAAAGGCAAGGTGAAATCCTCCCAGGAACCCAAAGCGAGCACCGATGAGGCCATGCGACCGCAGAAAGAGTTTGAGGCTGCGATGAGCTAATCTGAAATTGTCAAGCGATGGAAGCACTTTTTGTAACGCAATCGCATCACGGTGCGCATTCAAAGTGCGGAGTACAGATACCGGCAATGCGAAGAGAGGGGAGTCGCGTGGGATATCTGACAAAGTAGACCAGCTGTAGATGAGGACCAGATGAGCATGAAAGCTTGCCACAGAAAATAGTCACGTACCAATCGATGAGCTTGCCAGCTGGACAGTATTGGACATCCATTTTGATGCCGTTCACATCCAGTTCCATCATCTGGACAGATGCATCTTTAACGAACCGCCGCAATCGTACAATGTCTCCGTCCTCTCCAATGGCCGCCCCTCGTATTTTCGAACGCATCAGGGTCCAGAATGTTCTCGAGTTGATATTCCCAACGACCACACAATCTACATCGCTGCTCATATTGTGATAGCCCATAGCGAAGCTGCCCACGGGTTGCACAATAAACCTCACGGAAGATGTGTTTGTCGGTGATGGTTGGATAGGCGTACTATCATCTGCGGTTGCTATTGTGGCCTGAGACGTAGTAGGAGGAGTGTCGGAGAGGAGGATTTGCAGAGTAGAGACAGCATGGGCGAGCTTCTGGTTATATTCGGCGGATGGTAGGCAGCTATGCTCGTCGCAGAGAGCTTCAAGCTCGCCAGTGGTTGTAGATGTGGGTAACACGGACAGAGGAGGTACTTGCATTTGAGGCACAGATGTCACTTTAGTGGCTTGGTTGTAAAGGGAAAGAGTAGTCGCCACACCCCAGTGATCGCTAGCAGGGCTATGACCAGATGGAGGAATTCCAAAGAGGCGTGAAGTATCTGCGAGCGGCGAGAGTGTGCCACCACGTTTCACAAGAATTCGATCATAACGTTGAGGATTTCGGCTCTCACGTGTGGTCGCCGCTGCAAGAACATTGGTCTGCGGATCATAGGTGCCGCCGCCGGCCATGTCCCAAACATCTTTGAGCTCCTCTTCAAGGGGGAACGGCTCCGAATCAGGCCAGTTTGTATCGCCCGCTACGACCCATTCGTCTGCCTCATGGTGGACGCGAAGATAGGAAGCCAGAGTAGATAGCTCCAAACGTTTCTTTTCCAATATGGGTTCCGAACGCCCCGCGGTCAAATGAATGCCGGCGAGCGCAATCAATCCCTGCGCAGTGCGGATGCGGGCAATCACGGCGGCTTTGTGATTTCCACCAAGCTCCACTCTGGTGGCCTCGAAGCCAAATTCTTCACGCGCAAATATCACGATGTTTCGTTCGCTCTCCATGACAGCGTTGGCGGGGCGATTGGACCAGCCGAATGTCTTCCGTACGGTGGGGTCTCCCATGAGGTCCCGGAGGAGATCGTCGGTAACTTCTTGCAAACAGATAATGTCTGCGCCGGCTTCAGTGATAACATCGCGAAGGGCAGAAAAGCGAGCATTTGCTGGGAAAGAAGGATCATGGAGTACGTTGTATGTCGCTACTGAGAGGGTTGCATTCGAGGTTGTGCATGTGGGCTGACGCGCTGCCCATACTTGACCATCGAAATGGTACGAGCAGCTGGTTGAGATGCCATAAGGCCGAGGTACAAACACACCATCTCTGCCAAGGGGAATCTGCATGTAAAGTTCCACAATTTCTTCGCCTTGGCGTCTGCGCATAAGGGCCACGCTATCGACTTGCCATCTTAAATTGCTCTGGGAGTCATTCATTAGCATGAATGAAGACATAAGTATTGTATTGCATACCTTTCGTAATATAGAATTCCCTTTCTCCGTCAAGAAGGAGATGGCAGCAGGGTTTCTGGCCGTTTGGCCAAGTGTCATATGTGGCGTGTATAGTCGACTATCCTTTGGGTGGTCGAGCACTTCCGCGCTAAGCCGCCAAAGGTCCTGTATTGGCTGATCTGCTTGGACTCCCAGATACACGGTTTCGTAGTCACGCGTAGCGAATCTCGAGACCTTGTTCAAGGCCACGGTGAAAGGCTCCATGTCGCGTTCGCAGAGAGCATTCTGCAATGCCCTCGCTAACCCATCGATATCCGTCGTTGGAGCCCATGGAAATAGAATAGTGATGTGGGCAGACCACCCACGAGCATAGCTCTTATCATTCGCTGAACGAAGGGGGTCGATGAGGGCCGCGATATCAGGGGGTGGGAGAAGAACAAGAGCTACAGAGTCGGGCATGATTGGTTGCCTCGAGGACTTTCAGGTCAAGAAGGGGATGGTACGATGAACTATGGGGGGAGGGAGACATAGCTTTATAGCTCGTGTATTGTATGATAGTGCGACACACTGCACGGTTACGGTCCCGCCAGGTCCCGCTGGGCTGTACCGTGACAAGGTCTGAGTCATGCACGGTAGTGTCGTAGAAACCATGCATATCAGTCGCAATATCATTTGCACTGTGGATAATATCGGCTCCGCTGAATGGGTTATCGCTATGCACAGAATCGATGAGTAAATGAGTGCTGCGATTCATAGCAGGGATTGAGTAAGGAGAAGCGGCGTACCGCAGCCAATGAGTCAAAGGACTTTGGACCACAACCACAACATCAAATTTGTTGCACCTTGTCATATTCACACACGACTTGGGTATCTCGACTCATCCACTGGGCAGCGCTGGGAATATTGATTTCATAGCTGACATTCGGAAGACCACTTTACTACGCCTTGTCGACTGTGACCGTCTCAATGGGCTAGGCGATATACTCGTGGGAAAAGTGGCCCGCTGCTCTATCCTATCAAGGATGTCCTCGGCTGAGCGGCGAGCTGTATCTGGGATTGGCCATCGATAGCTAGAGGTAGCCGCCAAATTGTTAAAAATTCGAGGTGCGTCTTGCCGTTTGCGATCTTGAAACCCTTCCGTACAAGGGAAACCATTTTCTCAATCCATCTCGAAAGGCTTTTTCGAGCATCTCTTGTGTGCTGCCTAAGACTGTGCTGTGCTGAAGGCACTGCAATGGGTTTCTCGCGGCAATGCGCACACCAGCGTTGCAGTGGGAGGCAGTAGGAGGCATATGCACGGACCAATTGCACGGCTGGAGTGACGCATTATTATGCGTGCAATGGTCGCGCTAGTGGTTGGGCGCAAAGCTCTCAGTATGCAGGAAAGGATTTCCTGAGCGCATTCTATCAATCCTTTAGGGATGCATTCCTAGTTTCAGGAGATAGACAGCCACCAGTAGCAAAGTTCATGGTGTTTGCTCAAGTCCTCCGCGATTTCTGTTGATTGCAACTTCCTTGGGGATGGTTGTATCGCTCTGTCGATGCGGCGGGTTCATAAGAGGCGCCCTGTAGGGGCAGAAGCTTCGATGGGCCAGAGAATACATAGCATTGTTGGAACGTTGTGTGGTCTTACAGATAGCTGATGACCATTGTCCATAGTAGATGACAAGCTGTATGCTACGCTAGGAAGTTTTGCACGAAGGAGGATCCGCCGCGTGGCGCGATTGGTCGCGTCAATCACAGTCATTTGTTAGGTCCATGGGAGCCCCTGAAACGCGAGAATCTAAGAAGCGTCTCACGAAGAGGCCCGGAGTGCCGCGACTCCACGTTTCTGGGAAACGGCGCGTCCATAAATGGGCGCGCTGACTCGCTAATTGCAATTTTCTCTTTGACCACTCCTACGTTCCTTCGTATCTCCTTCTCCGATACACCTGAAAATGCGCACATACCCCACTTTCATTCAGGCCCTTTCCGTGTCTCAATCTTCATTCTCCAGCGATGATAACTGCTACTCGCCATATGTCAAATCTCGCCCGTGGTACGAAGAAGGCTTCACAGTTAGTCACAACGCCTACGTTCCGCCGCAGTCGCCTCATATGCCCTTCCAGCACAGCTCAGAGCCCCAAACACGCACAGCAATAGCTTACAGTGCCAGCTTTTTTTTGGTACGAAGAAGCTGTGGTATGTATAACGCCGTTTTTTAACTCACTGGTCCTCAGCCGGATATATACGAGGATGATGAGTTTCTCGAGGTGGACATCGTAGAAGTATACTCGATGGAAAGTACCCAAAGCAAAACCCGCGTGACTTGGTCTGCTCTCTTCGCTGTGCGTCTTGGGTTATTGTATGCCAGCATTCGCTTGACGACTCTCGCCCTCCTTCAGAAGATCCGGCACTTCGTGCAAGGCGTGATCCCCAGCTCCTCAAGACACAGCAAAGCATCGAATGCCTCGTTAAACTGATCATTTATATTTCTACAACTTAAACACCATCGCCCTCCCAACTCAAAACCTTCCAAAGCATTCGCCACATACTGTACAACCAATTCTGCTCAGCACCCTCATTACCCTATTTGTCTGCATGCTCTTCTCGTCTTAGTATTCAAAACCGAGCGCACCAGCATCGCGCAGCCTCTCCTTGTAACTGAACATTTTGTAGAACTGCATATCTTGTAGACTATCACATAGTTTCCGTGAAATACACGCCATATTGTTTGAATTGTTAGCTGTTTTTGAGAGTGTTTCAAAGTTCTCCATCCATTACAGCAAGCACTATGCTAATTCTACGACACTCGCCATTCGACTACGCAAGCAAAGACTGAACATAAGTAGGTAGATAATAATTTGGCAACGGGGCGCGAAGGCGGAAGGTTCAAGGGCTCAACTATGTGGCGGCAGGGGCAAGAGGGAATCAATGTATTCTAAGTAAAGTTCTCTGTGGGGGTATATGAGAGCAGACGGCGAAAAGAAAGGCGGAAGAATGAAGGTTCGTCAGGCTTAAGTTGATAAGCGGGCGTCGTAAATAGGCTGTATTATTGTCGTAACTGTAAGAGGTTGGTTATTGGGAAGGGGGATGGGGCGTGGGCGACCGTGATGGGAACGGGGACCCATACGGCGCGTTCAGGTATCGCGAGGTGCCCAGTGTTTCTGGGAAGTAGCCGTCCTGGCTGTTCGACCGCGTCACCGGCGACGACGGCTCGGAGGAGAGGCCGAGGGCGGTCGCGATGATTCGCGGACTGCCGAACGGCGAGGACTTCTTTTTGGGCTGCTCGCCCAGAATCGGCGCATCCTGGCCAACGGGCGAGAACATCGACGACGGTTTGTGCGGGTTGACGACGTTGGTGATGGACAGCGCCTCGCGGCCGGCGGGCTGGTTGTACATCCATGTGGCGATGAGCACCGTGCTCGAGCCGATGACAAACGAGGGCGTGATCCGGAAGTCGAAGAGCGCAACCGACGCGAGGAAGGATATGATGATGGACAAACTCGTCGCGAATCCTTTCAGGATATTGTCGGAGTACTTGATGACGACCGCGGTGACGAGGCCTCCAAACACCTGGATCAAGACTGTCGCCCACGCCCAACCACCGAAGTTGCGGAACAGGTCGAGGATGAACCCGCGGGAGTGCAGGGGAGTCGGGGCGTACATGATGGGCAGCAGCGCGGGGATGAGGGAGAACAGCGAGAGCTGGCAGTTGCGCACCCACAGATCCGCCTTCGAGTTTTTGAGGACCATCTCGAAGTAGACTCCCGCAAGGCCGGACGTGAAGCACGCGGCGATGACCGCGCCGAAGCCCTTGAGGGGGCTCATCACGTGGATGTACATGGGCGCGGAGTCGTGCGCGCTGCCGACGGGATGCTCCTTCGGCGGGCCGGCGCTGGACTGAATCTGCACGATGCCGACTCCGATGGCGAGGAAAGAGAGCGCGAGCCATTTTGAGGAGCTAAGCTTCTTCCGGAGCAGCGCCACCGAGAAGGCGGCCGTGGTGAGGATTTTCATCTGGTAGGTGACCTGGAACGACGCGACGGGGAGGTTGCTGATGGCGACGAATTGCAGTGAATTTTGGATCACGTAGAGCAGCGCGGGGATGGAGAGTTTCCAGCAGTCGGGGCTGAAGATTTCCATGCAAACTTGTCGGAAGGCCGTCGTCCATGGGTAGGGAAGGTTCACCAGTACTTCAAAAAACGACATGCGTGACCACTGCACGTCCGCCAAATCCTTGACCCTCGCCAACGCAATGCAGAATGATATAGTCCCTTTCAACAGCTCGTTAAGCAGCACCGCCGCCGCCGGGGAGTATGACATGGCAGGCGTCGTGGACACGCGCGAGTAATGCATGACGATGGACAACGCTGCGTTTTGCACAGCTAGTGTCACCAGGCTAGAGCGCGCCAGGGCTCAGCATTCACGAATCAACAAATGGCACCATAAGTTACTCACGAAACATATTTCAATGGCATTCCGAAGACAGTGGGCTCGCTTTCCACCTTCTCAACTACCGTATGTGCTGGAGTGAGAGTGATACCCGGGAGGTTGTCGGTAGAGCCCACTGGTAAAAGCGGGGACAATCTTTGTGATTTGCTGTCCTTGAGCGACAGCGTTGAAGACACAGAACGCAACATTGGCGGTGCTCTGTGGAAGATGTCCGGTGTGGAGAGGTTCACCGAGGATACTCGTGGACTGGGCATCGCTGGGTATTCGTGAGGAGCCGACGACGCGAGGTGGTTGGTGGGGAGAGGTATGGCGCGGTTGGACAAAATCGAGGAAATATTCCGTGACAGTTTCGTTTTCGTCTAGTTTTCCGACCGTGATCGCGTGGTCGGATTCAGTGTGACTTCTGGGTGACTTCCCAAGGGAGAGCGGTCACTCGAGCGGTCGCGTTGGTCGGGGTATGTAGGTGGTTGGTGGGAGGAGAGACACAGGGAGTCGGGAGTCGGGAAATCAAACTGCCAGTTTAGTTGAGCAAATTATGGAAGCAACAGATTTTGATGCATTCTTTTTGAACGCCACTGTACGTACCTAAAATGTGCCTTTTATCGGTACCGCAAGGCGCATTCTGGCTGATCATCCAATCAAGCCAAGGAATCCACACTAAATGTGTACTAGAAAAGTGACATTTTAGAAGACGATCTATGTAACTACTGACTACAATATGACAACTCCAAGGGTAGTAATCCGTGGCCGTCGAAGACCGCGTAAGACAAACGCGGCGCTTGTGTGACGATAGCGCCTAACATATGAGCATGCGTTGTCACAATGCCCACGCGCATGTGCGCCATTTGGTGTGATTGTAAAGCAGGCGTTCTCACCGTCAAGCCCGTCGTCGAGCGCGCTCTGACAATTCACTGTTTCGGGGTGCGTTCTCTGCGACTGCGGTACTGCGGATGCGGTGTATGATCAGCGACGTGCACAGATTATTGAAACGGAGAGACGACAGCGTCAAAAAGTAAGCACAAATGGGACCTCAGCCTCGCCTTAAACATCTCCATCCACACCCATCCATCGAGCACCTCGCGAGGAGGGCACGACACCCAATTTGGGACCATGAAGGCGGGGTGCGTTCCTTTACCAGTTTGATCATCCCCGGTCCGATCTCCAGCCCACACGACGCGATGCGAATACACTAGACACTCACATTGTATTAAGAATGTACAGAATACATGTTTTTAATGACTGTGCAGAGCATGTAGCGGACTCCAGGTGATCCTGCGTCCTCGCCCCTCGACCAGAGGGAGGAGCATTCAGCAAAGATTGTTTTTGAGCCAACTTCGAAGATCCCTCTGCGACGTTTGTCTGGGCCAATGCATTTCCTAGGAAGCAACGCTGAGCGTAGGGAAAAGATAGCAATTTGACGTCGTGGTATGAAGGAACCTTGCGATGGGCGATCCAAATTTTTTAAGCGTGCCGGAGGCAGTATATCCCGGGAACAGAGGCGCGACGGCCGCCTCCGCGTCTGCCAGCTTCTCTCACAAACACGTCCAATACTGGTGAGTAGCAGCGTTCAGATGCTTTGAAAAGGTCTTATGCATATGTCACAGGTCTATGGTGGGCATCACACCCTCGCCGTCGCCGTTCGCGACCTTATTACGGCGGTCGAAATTCTCCTCTTTCGATCCCCAAATTGCCCAAGTCTTTGCTTCATATGACGGTGACGCGCACCGAGGCAACTGGGGCTTCAAACGGCCATTGGCGCTCCGACACCGCCGCGCACATATCACAGTGAAAGCCGTCGACACCTCGTCACAGCAGACGGAATGGAACGGTGCCAACAGCCAGGTCAAATTCATACGGAAATGGGAGGAACTCAATACGGGGTCGAAGAGGTCGAACAAGCCGCATGAGTTCAAGGGCTACGACTCTGAGTTCTCGCCCATGGAGGACGAGCAGGTCAACGGGGGCCTAGACAACCTACCAATGCAGCCCGTGCGCAACATCAACGCGATGAAGCCCAAGCAGTTCCAGACCTACCTCAAGCAGTTGCGTGCACAGCGCTCTGACTTCATCGAGTTCTTAGAGCAGAAGGGGGACGAACGGCTGGAAGACAAAACGATGTATGAGCGTGCACAGCTCGCTGACAACAACTTCCACGGCGAGTTCATCGCAACGCGCGCGGCGCAGGAGGCGGAGACAATGGACTCGCGATACATCAACAAAATGGGGCACCGCAGCGGCGGTCTGTCATACTCCAGCCCCTCCTCGCTCCAGTCCTACCTCACCACGAAACCCCAGCCCGGACGCGTGCTGCAGGCCGCACCACCTATACGCGGGAAGCCCGAAAAGCTCGTCGTCGCGTTCGGCGGCCTGACGCACAGCCTGGAGAAGCGCCAGGCGGACGGCGTGCAGATGATCAAATGGAGCGAGCCCGCGAGCAAGGAGCGCGGCATCGCGCGCTTCCGCCTCCGGGACGCGCACCTGTACGCGACGCCCGTGGTGGTGGGCAAGCGCCAGGGTGCGAAGGCGGTGAAGATCCGCGGGGAGGTGCAGATCGAGCGCAAGGGATACGCGTCCGAGCGGTCGAACAACTACACGCCGGGCTCCCAGGCGTATGCTGGCGCGCTGGCGTCGCCCGGCGCTGGGTCGGGCGTGGCAAACTTCAGCGTGCCGCCTGTGCCCAAGAGATCTCTCCGGGCCAAATGGGAGCCTTCGGGTGGGTCGAAGGCGACGCTGGAGACCCTCCGGGCAATCCTCGGCGGGCAGCCGAGTGGATCTCAGTGATTGTGATAGTTAGACGACGATATAATATTAATGTGATCCTTGATCTACTTGGGAACTGCGGGTGCGATCAATGCGCGTAGTGCCGCCTCTACATCTCCGCCTTTCTCTATGAGAAGTTTTTCTGCTTGTGCCCGAGGGATCTCAAATTCATGAACCTTTTGCTCATGGTAAGCAGGAGAATCGCGAGTACTGCTGGGCTCACAATAAGATCCACATTCTCTCTCTTCGCGAGGCTCTGATCTTTGTTCGGTTTGGTAGGTTCTCTATCCAAAACACCGCTGCGAAAGACTTCCTCCAGCTTGCCCTTCGAATACGCGAAGCCATCGGCAAACTGCGATCTCAACGTAAGTACGGCCAGACGAGAACCACAAATGAAAAATAGCACTGACATTCACGATAACATCCGGGTCTCTTCCATTGCCTCTGAGAGCCATGTCGCAAAGATGAGATTATAGTCCGCGGTAAAGTTGTGGCGGAGAGCTGTCAAGCTGTGCGGGACCGAGGGCTGTTTGGCCAGTATTTCGTCCTTGCTCTCGAACCGCGACGACGATGGACTCGTTCGACAATTTCCAGTATGATTCAGCCTCCTCCTATGGGGGAGGTATGGGAATCGTAGACGACAATTCTTCTGTATACACCGCCAACACGAACTCGAAAACCGACACACTCGATTTGGAGAACCTTTCACTGGCCGATCCGCTCGAACGGTTGGCTGTGAGCAACGGCAATGGCCACAACCATCTGCACAACCATGCCATTCAGGGTCAGGAAGAAGACTACGAAGGTGTTTTGGACGATCTCAAAGACGAGAGCGTCGTCGATCTTCCTCCGCATGCCTGCAGGTTCGCCTTCTTAGTCATGTTCAACGATCGTCTCCGCTGACTCGAGTTTTTCATAGCTACTGTGGCATCCACTCCCCTGCGTCTGTGGTGAAGTGTCTTATTTGCTCCAAATGGTTTTGCAACTCGCGTGGAAACACATCTGCCTCGCACATCGTGAACCACCTCGTGCGCGCTAAACACAAGGAGGTCATTTTGCACGCGGAGAGCCCCCTCGGCGAGACCACTCCGGAGTGCTATAACTGCGGTAGCAAGAACGTTTTCATGCTTGGGTTCATCCCCGCCAAGAGCGACACTGTCGTTGTCCTGCTATGCCGGCAACCGTGCGCCGCTATTTCCAAGGACATCTCGTGGAACGCCGCGCTGTGGGCCCCACTCATCGACGACCGCTCGTTCCTCTCTTGGCTTGTCAAGCCTCCCAGCGAGACGGAGCAACTGCGGTCCCGCCAGATCTCGTTCGCGCAGATCAACCGCCTCGAAGACCTTTGGCGCGAGAACGCCAACGCTACCCTTGAGGATCTGGAGAAGCCGGGCGTCGACGACGAGCCCCAGCCCATTCTTCTGCGCTATGAAGACGCGTATCAGTACCAAAACATATTTGGCCCGCTCGTGAAGATCGAGGCGGACTATGATAAACGCTTGAAGGAGTCGCAAACCCAGACGGACATCATTGTCCGCTGGGACCTGGGTCTCAATCAGAAGAGAGTTGCCTGGTTTGTGCTGCCCAAGCTGGAGAGCGGAGAAGTGAGGCTTGCAGTTGGTGACGAGCTTCGTTTGAGATATGCTGGGGAGATGCACAAGCACAGGAGCTGGGATGGTGTTGGGCATGTCATCAAGATTCCCAACAGTGAGTTTCATTTCCGGTTATTACGCTAGCTATGCTAACTATAACCCCTATAGACGTCTCCGACGAGATTGGATTGGAGCTGAGACGCACGGAGGGTGTGCCCACCGAATGCACCCACAACTTTGCAGCGGACTTTGTCTGGAAATCCACCAGCTTTGACAGGATGCAGCTCGCCATGAAGACGTTTGCTGTGGATGAGAAGAGTGTCAGCGGGTACATCGTAAGTGTATTTACTTGGCGGTGAGTATTCGTATCTAACGGATTTTGCAGTACCACAAGTTGCTCGGACACGAGTTGGAGCCCCAAGTTCTTCGCACACAGATGCCTAAACGTTTCTCGGCTCCTGGCCTCCCTGAGCTCAATCACTCGCAGATGTATGCCGTCAAGAGTGTGCTCCAGAAACCTATCAGTTTGATTCAGGGACCTCCTGGTACCGGAAAAACTGTCACGTCTGCTTCCATCGTGTATCACCTGGCCAAGATGAATCCGGGCCAAGTGCTTGTCTGCGCACCATCCAATGTTGCCGTCGACCAGCTCACCGAGAAGATCCACAACACCGGACTCAAAGTTGTGCGGCTCACTGCCAAGTCTCGCGAGGCGCTCGATTCATCAATATCTTTCCTCACACTGCATCAACAAGTAGCGAACAACACAACGCACGTGGAGCTGCAGAAGCTCATACAGCTGAAGAACGAGCAGGGCGAGCTGAGCTCCAACGATGAGAGGAAATACAAGACGCTCATCAGGCAGTGCGAAAAAGAGATATTGACTGCCGCAGATGTCATTTGCTGTACTTGCGTGGGGTCAGGTGACCCTAGATTGAGCAAGTTGAAGTTCAGGACCGTACTTATCGATGAGGCTACTCAGGCTGCGGAACCTGGTATGTTCTAACCATCTAGTCAATTTTTCTCTCATTGACCATATATTTAGAATGTATGATCCCGCTTGTGTTGGGTTGCAAGCAAGTCGTTTTGGTTGGTGACCACCAGGTATGCGATTTCTTATACGCCTATTGTCTATGCCTAACCAACCACTTTTATCACAGCAACTCGGGCCCGTTATTATGAACAAGAAGGCTGCTCGGGCGGGACTGACGCAGTCTCTGTTCGAGCGACTTGTAGTTTTAGGGAACCGGCCCATCCGTCTCCAGGTGCAATATCGCATGCATCCTTGCTTGTCTGAGTTCCCTTCGAACATGTTCTACGAGGGAACTTTACAAAATGGTGTAACGGCTCCGGAGCGACTCAGGAAGAACGTTGACTTCCCCTGGCCGGTGCCTGATACACCTATGTTCTTCTATCAGAACTTGGGCCAGGAAGAGATTTCTTCTAGTGGGACATCGTTCCTCAATAGGTAAGATTTCAACCTTTCGGGGTTTTTTCATACACTCACATGTCGTAGAACGGAGGCATCAAACGTTGAAAAGATCGTGACCAAGTTCTTCAAGTCGGGTGTTGTGCCTGGACAGATCGGCGTCGTCACGCCATACGAAGGCCAGCGGTCATACATCGTCAACTATATGCAGTTCAACGGGTCGCTCAAGAAAGACCTTTACAAGGAAATTGAGGTAGCCAGCGTAGATGCCTTCCAAGGACGCGAGAAAGATTACATCATTCTTAGCTGTGTGCGAAGCAACGAGCACCAGGGTATTGGTTTCTTGAACGATCCCCGCCGCCTGAATGTAGCTTTAACCCGAGCCAAATACGGTGTTGTCATTTTGGGCAATCCGAAGGTCCTTAGCAAAGTGAGTTTTCTGTTGGTTGATTTTTCTTGTTCCTTACTGATCCACGATGTTTAGCATCCTCTGTGGCATTACCTTCTTACTCACTACAAAGAGAAGAATTGCCTTGTCGAAGGCCCGCTTAGCAACCTGCAGCCTAGCATGATTCAATTCAGCAAGCCCAGGCGATCTCTGAACAAGTCGATGGACCAGTTCCGTCGCCATGAAACTGTTGCTAAGGATTACATGACAGGCGGCCCTACAGGTGGTCGGTCTGGCACCCCAAGTCGCTTTGATGCCAGCTTCTATCGCACGCATGATGCGCTTGGCTACATTCCTTCCGACGTGCAATCCCTCAGATCTCAGGCGACCTACTCGTCCGGTCTGCCGATGTTCGCGGCTGCAGGACCATTCGGTGCAGGAGTTCCTCGCGGAGCTGGCAGCGCCAAACGCAGCACATACAGCTACGCAAGCTCTATTATATCTCAGGATGCTGGCCCCAACGGCAGTATCACGGACAGCTCAAGTGTCATCGGAAGTGCTGTTGGCCCATCTGAGCGCAACATGGGCATGGCGTATTCCCAGTCAGATCGCCTTCGCAGGCGCACGTCATTTTCTTCCATAGCCGGCGCCTCAGACATGGGCAGTCTCAGCCAGTATGACTACAAGAGTCAGGATGAAACTGCCGACTTGGACGACATGAAGAGCCAGTATGCTGGTACACAATCCGGTGTTACAGTCTTCTAGATTGCGATAGAGCTTGACTAGCTCTCAGCGCGCATCTTCCTGTCCTCACACAACTCTGCGGTGTCGGTGGCATGTGAAGCCGCTGGATCTGTTGGCCAGCATCATTCTCAAAGAATGGCTCTTCGTCGTATCTGGTCTCAGAAATGTTCTATCCGTCACTCGGATGGAGACCGCGATCCGCCCATGACCGCCCTGCTGTTTTGGCTCATCAGTCGAGCGTGCCGATGTCCCTGCCTCGACTATTTGCTATTTCTCTAGTACCGATGTATACGGTAGTGCAGATCGATAAAACCATATGCACCGATTCAATAAAAATTTATGTGTTCCAAATATATGATATTATTCAAAAATCTGCAATTACAATCTGTAGATCGGAACGCCTAGAATTGTCGTAATCATGATGTTGCCCGACAAGCAGACATAGGCGACCTGATTCCTCGACCCACGATATGTCATGTACTCGGAGCCTACCAGCAACTCGTGCCTCGTCGATAGACACTGGGATAGCGGTCATGTGATGAAGATGGTCAATATCATCAGCTTCTGGAACGCTACATGTCTGCAACATGTCATCTTTGCAGAAGAAGACACGCCGGGAGCTGAGACAGTTTCTGGCATGCACGCGCGGAGGATCATGGGTTTGGAAGCTGTAAGAGCCAACTTCGCATTCGCTGGGGAGTCGCGAGGTCTCGTTCAGGTGGAGGACACGTAGATGGTATCCCCCCAAGATAACAAGCCGTTCGCTGGGATCCGTGACAGTACCCCCAGCACTGTCTAGCTGGCTTACGTTGGGGTGTCGGTATTCATCTAGGGTTTCGAAGGTATGCATCCATGCTGGGCGTGCACGGATTGTTTTAGGTTTTCCATCGGAGAGAGCTTGGAGGATCGGTATGTTGAACAGCATCAGACCCGCGCGGCTCGAAAGCAGCACTTGATTCCGCGCGGGGAGGATGGTGACTGTGGCCTAAGAGGCGGGCATGGGTGCACAGTTCGTTGACTGAGGCAGATTGGCCGCATACCTGGAATTTGAACGCCCCCACATCCAGAACGATTTCGCGCCTTTCGTGAGGATTCCCGGACACGCTACCTATAGCCAAGAGCCGGCGGCTGCCTCGCCACCACGAGAACGCCCACAGGCCCCCCGCGACGGCCGGCGCACCCTCGTATTTTTCGTGGACCCTCCTCGCTGGCGGGAGAACGAGGTGGAAGCCAGGATTTTTGGTGTCGATGCGATATAACGTAAATACGGTGGAGAACCTGTAATATATTAATGAACATCTAAAATGCCGAATAAAAATATTACTCACATCGTGTCCCAGAAACCGAAGATCGTTAAGGACAAAAATATTTCCCCAGAGTTGACGACTGAGATGTCCATGCTCATGCCATCGTTGACGCCAACCTGCGCGACGACCTCTGCAAACGAGCTTTCCGCCACCCGGACAGCTGCTGTGCCTGAGCTCGCCTGGCGCAGGTGGAGCATGCCGTTCCTGCACAAGAGCACTAACCACTCTCCTCCAGGGACGAGTTGCGCTCTGAAGGCCGTGGATTCACAGTCGATAGTAACCACAGACTCGGGGGCAACCCTGTCCTGCAGCCATTTGTGCTCCATGCGGGCAGCCAGTTGTTGCATCTGAACCAGCACGTCGTAAGGATGTAGTATCAGGATGTGGGGAAAGCAGAAATCATGTCTCACCGGTTTCAGAGTTCCGCAGAAATAAATACAGTTGATGACGAATGTGGACGCGGATCTACAGGTATGGACGTCCGTGAGTTCAGGTGTGAAACATCACTGACTGATAACGGACTACACGCTTTTTCAAAGAGAGCGGGAGTCGCTGAAAGTTAGCATCCGCGAGACTGCTCGTTGTTCTCGACGCCCGAGCCTTCAAGCTTCAAGAGCATTATACTAATTAACGACAAGCTAGTTCCGTGCAGAGACAGGTGCCTCTTATCACGATAAGCCACGGCCATATGGCCTCGGGAACGTCACGGTCACCACGGCATCCACACCATGCACCGTGGAGAATACAGTGATGTGGCCTGCACGCGCTCGTCGGAAAAGTATAGGAAGACATGGTTTGTTCCGAGTGGCGTTCAGGCTGTCTCTGGCTGTTTGCTTGTGCGGGATGGAGCATCGCGGCAACAGCCGGCGAGAGCAGACGAGTGCCATGCACGAGGAGCATGTCGTCCATGAATAAGCCCACCATGGGAACTGCGGAACAGATCACGTTGACGTGCAACTTGGGTAGATTGCGGCGGGGGCCGACGAGAAAACCCGAGAACGAGCGGCATGTTCAAGTTGAATTTCTCCCAAAAGCCGAACCGAGGAGACACTGGTGCTGTCGAACGCGGCGTTGTGGGATGAGGTGTATGTCTGCTCGCCCTTTCCCTTTGTTAAAAAACTGACCTACGTCTCTGACAGAAGCCTCGGCGGCCCACCGACGACGACTGCAATCCATCTTACCCACACCAGCGTTCCCGAGCCCCGCCCCCGAAAAGTGATGCAGCATCACAGCAGGGCGGATGAGAACCTGGCGGTGGCCGAGGGGAGCCTGTGCTGGATCCGGACGTACAGCGCCGACGCGGCGGACGCGGGCCCCGCGCGGTGTGTCGGGCCGCAGGGTGTGTGCAGGTTCCCGATACCCGGCGAGAAGAGGTGGCTGCACCTCGGCGCGGCGGAAGGGTGTGCGTCGCGGAGGTGGCGCTGCCGGGGGTAGCCACTGACAGGAAAATCGTAGATCTGTCGTGGGATGAGGCGGCGGGGTGCGCTCTAGACTTTGCATATGGAACGTTCCACCGCGTGAAACCGCGGTTAAGTTAATTGCTGTTTTCGATCAAGCACCTCATGTAGAGAGCCTGACTATTTCATTTGTGGGCAGACTGACGATGGGCTTCTAGATGGGCCACACGCCGACGCACATCATTGTATAATCATGAGGCGTCTTCACATATGGAGTGCACTGGGGGCACACCCAAATCAGGCGACGATGTGATCAGCGCGGTTCTTTCAGCTTAAAACGTATCTTACCTATGACTCAGCCGTGAGGGAAGCAAGAGGGGGACAGACAGGCAGAGCTGGAGAGGAAGGAGGGAAGAAAGGAGGTGACGTCAGCGAGCAGGAGACGATCATGGTGAAACGGAGTTATGTTATACAAGTTATGTTGATGATATCAATAGCCTCACAGCCTGCACCAGGGCGTGGCGTTCTCACCCTATCGTCGTAACCACTGGCACTCTCCGCTAGATCAGAGCGGGATGGATGCATAATACATTCTGGACGGGAATAGGAAGATCGCGAGTGCGCAATAGAGATGCTAGCACCCGCGTCAAGCCGAGCGGTTCAGAGGCGCGCATTCCACGTCAGTGAAAGCCCCGTGTCTCACATTGGTAGATGAGAGAAGAACGCAGCGTTTGCGTCATCCCGCCTAGGCTATCCAGCGGCTATCCGTTAACGTTATCTATAGCAGCTCGGCAGCTAACAGGAGTGGTCCGCAAGCTTTCGGCGCGGGTATTTACTCCGTCCAGGAGGGGTCCGTGTTGGTTCATCAGGCCAGATATCATTTTGCGTCAGTGGATCTGCAAGTTTCACGATACCCACCAAATTTTAAAGGCGCATGAGAATCCGGAATTGGGGTCCCTCCACACAAGCCTCATTTGACTGTCGGGGAACAGGGACACTGTTTTCCGGAAGACTTCTGGTACAAAACATTGGACCATAATCCTGTCTGTTTTCAGCATGATTTGATTACAAGAATGGTAGGAATACCAATAACGCAGCGCTCGCAGCCACATGCCCGCCAGATGAAGAAAAAATTTGAAATGCCTTGAATCTAAACATTAGTCATTTTTCTGCCAGATTTGTGCTCAATTATAATGGAAACAAGAGATAGCCTTGCTTCGCTGCGGCGGTGCGGCGTGGTAAGCTAAATAGAGCTCACAGATGAGCAGCTGTTATCAAATATTAAACGAGACATGCATGGTCCAAGCATCAAGTATCCAAAAACAATAGACTCGGAAGCCCAAGCTGGTGAATAAAAGATAGGATCTGAGACCTGTCGGACCTCGATGGACGACCGGTCAGGAAAGACAATATGGGTGGGCAAAGCACCAGAGGGTCTAGAACGAGAGCCAAATAGAAGTAAACGAAAGCGTACCATATGCTTAATGATACGAGTTATAGAAAGAATTACGAGTCAATGTTCCACGCCTAAGATATCCCAGAACACGGTTTTCGTGTTTCCCAACTGTTTTGGGACGAAATAGAGGTCAATGCCCCCTGTGTAGCGATGTGCTTAGGAGTATCTCACCTGCCATAATTCATGAGACGAGTCGAATTGACTCCATCTTTCCCCATCCTCACAGCTCCTTCGCACTCGGCCCTAGTGTCAGTCGAAGCTGGATGATCCTGTCATATTAGTCAGCTGCATCCCGCCTCGATCGAGCGGGTGGCTGTGAGGAAATGCCTTCGGAAGTAGAATCAGGAACAGAAAACTTCAACCATCGAGCGGACTGAAATTGCAATTTGTGTGGCACTACAGCACTCATACTGGCAAGAACTATTTAAGGTCTTCGTTGAGCTATGAGCTCCTCTATCTCAAGTTTCTCCTCACTCTTAGTCGCTTTCTCATATCATCTATCGTGATATTCAGTGCCAAAGCAACATGCCGTGTGTCGCAGGCAAGAATAGTGGCTGCGCCCTTTCCGTCACGAGCTCTCTTACTGCAACGCATTCGCCGACTTCGGAGTTTCCCAACCTCAAAGGCCAAGTTCACGACTATCGAACCATGGATGGGATCACAGCTCTAGGTGAAACTGGTAAGGTATACCAAGGCACCTGGACAGTCTCAGGTGTCTCGAAGAAAGTATGTCCGTTATTGAATAATTGTGATTCGCGCGAGCCCATGCAATTTTCCCCACATTAGGTTGCAGTCAAGGTGTTTCCCATGTACCACCCGAGTAACGGGCGCAAAATGGAGCAGGTCAGTTATCCTAATCCATGCCATTCCTGAAACCGCTTAAGTTGGTATATAGAGGTCGCGCTGCGAGATTTGTATTTGGCAGGAACTCAGGCATCCAAACATTCTGAGCCTACTGGATGCTACCACTCACCATCCGGATGACCTTTACGAATCGGTAGCGTTGATATCACCCTGGATGGATAGAGGAAACCTCCTTGGGGCTCTCGTTGGAAATATATCACCAGATGATCGACTGCGGCTTGTGCGTTCAAGTTGTGTCTTTCGTGTGATAATTTTGACGCTAAAATGAGCATTAGACATGTGATATTGCCGCTGGTCTTGCTTATCGTGAGTGATACAGACTTACGGCGCTTTTCATCAAACTGACAGTCAGAAAGTGCACTCTCAAGACGTAATCCATGGGGATCTTCACCCGGTATTGCTTCTCCGCTAAATACAAAGGGGACACGATTGATGCTGACTTTTTATTTATTCTGACAGTCAAATGTACTCATCAACGCGCAGGGGCGCGCCTGTCTGAGTGGCTTTGGTGTCTCAGTCATTCGCGCAGAGTATGAGCCCGAGGGTGCGTCCTTCTTGGCTAGCACCGTCGACAATGCGATGCGTTATCGAGCGCCTGAAATCATGGCACCCATGCCGCTTGAGGGCATTGACGGTTATGTCCCGCATCTGACCTTGCAATGCGATGTCTACTCGCTCGGGAGCGTGGCCTTACACGTCAGCATTCGTTCTTGTGTGTGACTTTCTTCGCAGTTGATCGAACTTATGCACAGGTGCTTTCTGGGGAACAGCCATTCAGCAGGAGTTCTGACCTCCAGGTCGTCATCTACTTGCATCACCGAACGCTGCCGCCGCGTCCTCGGGTACCTCACTTAACGGACGCCCACTGGCACTTCGTCAATTACTGTTTGGGTGTGAGCGACAGGCCTTTCTCCCGACCCACCGCGCAGCAGGCTGCGGAAACCATTACAAACCATTAAATATCAGCCCTTTGAAGGCCCGTGTCATCTTTGGAGTTCTATGCATCTTGTCATCCCAATTCCTTTCGCGAAAAGCGTACTGCGACCCCTTCGGTTGCTGGTGTTTGTTGTAATGTTCTGTAGGTTCTAATTTTATTGCTTTACTGCAGACGCATTCCAATCGCGGGCTGGGCGACTCGGAACTAAAGCAGAGGAAGTCGGTCTGTTGAAAGCCAGTGCACCATATAACGGTCAATACCATCTGACGAGCGAATAAGCCATGGCGCAACTTCATTGAATTGCTAATCAACAGTCGTATGTCATTCAAGGGTACATTGGCACGGGTATCGGTTAGAAAGCTAGAATGTCTTTGACCACTTCTTCAGCAGTGGGTCGGGTAGCAGGCTTGCCAGGCATCCCCCACAAACGGTTGATGAGTCTCCAGTATTCATCATTCAACCGAGGATTCAGTGGTCGAGGAGGGTGCTTGCGGTGATGAAGATTGATTACAACCATAGTTTCTTTGCTCCTGTGGTAGGGTCGTTCTCCCGAAATGCCCTTGTGATGAGGTATTAGCTATTTGAACTCATCAAGACAGAGCAGACACGCACGTATAGCACAAGACAACCAAGGGCATATATATCGCACCTCGAGGTGAGCTGGGGTACGTAGCCTTCAGCATCTTCCCCGATAGGAGGGACAAGCTCTGCAGGACTCCATCGATTGAGGTGTCCTATGTTACTTGACCAAAGCGGCGTATCTTTGAATTCCGGTAGAATGAAAGATAATCCAAAATCGGTTAGGCATGCATTGCCATTGTCGTCAATCAAGACATTGCCTGGGTGAAGGTCTCCATGAATTACACTTGATGCATGTACTGTCTGTTGTCAAAACGGATGTGAAATTGCAGCCGATCGACACTCACAATAAACCAAGCCATTTGCAACATCCCGAATAAGCTTCAAGAGGTCCGCATCAAGCATATTGACTTTAAGAACTGATTCGAAATTCCCGCGTGACAACCAAGGCGAGATCAAGGCAATGGGAGTTGGGCCATCGAGAGGGAAGGGACAGTCGGTAGTATATCCGAGCAGAGGAACAATATTTTCGTGCTGAAGGCGGATCCATACAGTCTGCTCACGAAGCCAGCGCTTCGATAGAGGATATATAAACGTAGGATCCAGTTTGCAGAACACTGCGTACTCACCTTGCAAACTTTGCGGTCATCCGAACTTCTAGTTCTGCCCGCGTTGTCCTCTAACATCATCGCGCGCTTGACAGCGACCTACGGTCACAGATGAATGCTGATTCTCTGACATGGATGGATCAAGACACTCACCAACATAGTCGCCCCTGTTGGTGTGATGTAGGTAGCTTGCATGACACACCCATATGAACCTTGCGCGCGTTTAACGCGATTGTATCCAACACAGCCGTCGAGCCGTGCAAGTTCAGGTAAATAGTCTGTCTGGAATGGCATGACGCGAGACGAATGGAAGAGTAATCAAGCAGGAGGCAAGTGCAAGTGAGTTGATGACTACGATCGATGGTTATAAATACTAAAATTACTCACTGAGAGTCCACACCATATCATACAGCTCTCTCCTGCCGCCCAAGCATGCTCTGCCGCTCGACATGTAGGAGGCGAATACTTCGGTCGGGATAGGTGAAAAACGGCACCAATACTGAAGATTTCCACATTCTTATGAAGGGTACGTTGGGTGACGGAGGGTGACGGGCAAGCTGCAACGTTATCTCCTCGATTCCGCTGCTGCAAGGACACAGCTGTATCGGAAACGTTGGGGACAGTTCGTCAGAGTCGAGACGATATTTTCGTTCGCCCCGTACCGGAACAAACACGTGGCAATTCCAAATAGAGCAGTCGATCACCGCTTGTTCTAGCCGCATATCGGTCTCTCTAACGTCATACTATTCAATGACCATTGCGAAAGGGAATCCAAGAAGCGAGGAACACGTCAAATGGAGCGGTTTGAATGCAAGGGGTGGCTTCACATATAGTACGTGACGTGACAAACACGACCTTCGCGTCAAGTTGAAATGTCCCGTACTTGGACCTAGAGCTTCCGGAAAAGTGGAAGGATTATATTTGCAATAACCTTGACCAGACCCCTGAAAATGTATGCCATCAGTTCTAGATTTCATTCAACACTGAGATTGAGGCGGGACAGGCTTGCGCAGAAAGTCGGAGAGCCGGAACATGTGGCTGCGTAGCCTTGGCTGTGGCCACCGCATCAAACGGCATCACAGGTCCGGGCGGTAGCTATATTGGGTCATTCCTCAGGTCCGATCGTAAGTCCAGAAGCTTACGAGAATAATTGATTATGTAGTTGCGCAGAAGCGCGCGATAACCACTCAGTCTCTCGAGGGCGGGGAAATAGCGCTTTGATAGTGTCTTGAGGTTAGAATAGGAATGAAATTTCATTTATTGTGCATATACGGCTACACTAAGAAAAGCCGGGTTCAATAATCTAAGTACCATGAAATGAAAGTAACGTGGAGGATAAGTAGATGAATTATGATATCATGAAATGAAAGTAGCGTGAAGGATAGGTAGATGAACTGTGGAGAAAGTAATGGCCGGGGGAAGGGTAGGAGAACATGAAGAGAATATGAGGGAGTTAATGGAGGAATTATGACCAAGACTAGACGGGGGCGGATGAAGAGGAGGGGTATAGGGAGTCGGTAGATATGCTGAGGCGCATATAAACATACCAACGACCAACGACAATAAATACGGTCAGTAGGTGTGTCTCGAGTGCGCCGCGCGTGCATGGAGAATGTCGTGGCCGTGAGCGTGAAGGGGGTAACGATTGAGGGCGCCGCGAGCACGCACGTGAGATTGCGGAAGCGAGCTTAATGATCTGCGGTCATCGTAGGGTGCTAAAGATGTATGGGGATGTCATATTCGCAGATGAGTGGAAGACACAACGGACACACCGAAAATTGCCAGCGGCTAAGTGACAAACAAAACACAACTAAATCACCCACAACCTCAAGCCAGCCCACTGGAAGGAATGAAGCAGTTGAGTGTTAGTATCCTCAGTGTAGCAAGGTCTAAAATCTCGAGAGACGACCAGCGGGGGTGGGAAAGGGATAGGGTGGGTGAGAGGAAAGAGAGAACCAGCGGAGGGAAAGGGATAATCCAGACCGAAACTACCGACGCGTAGCTGGCTATGTAGCCGCAGCCAATGACCCATAGCCAAATGTTCCAGCGTTCTAACACCTTCTGACACTCTCTCGTGCGCAGACCCAGCACGAGGACCACTAGATACTAGATAGGACTCCGGGCACGTGGCTGTCAGGGTTCTGGTGCGGCTGTCAGTGGCAATTGAAAAGGCTATCACTCCCAGCAAGCACTGGCAGTCGGCTGATAGTCGCCGAAAGGCCACATCAGGAAGCACGTAAGTATGCTACTAAGAAAGCAGTAGCGCCTAGTAGGACTAGTAGCTCAGTAGGATAACCCCCATGTATGTAGCGTTGCGCCAGATCTTTGTAGAACTCAGTAGCACTCAGTAGTCCGCCTTGTAATTATGTAGACTCACGAAGCTATGGTAGAAATCAGCTGATAGTACCTGGTAGCATCAGATAGTAGAATCACAATAGCCTCTGCACATCGAACATGGTTTCGCGAAGTAGTTCATGGGTGGGGACGGAAATATATTGATAGGTGCGTAAAACATGATTATATCTACATCTCCATTTATAGCAACAACGCAGTCGCAGCCGTCGCGCCCGCGTGTCGCTATACACATATCCAGACCGTTGGTCACTTCAAACTTCTGTGCGCACCACCTAGATGGAATGTAGATCGACAGGATGGGCTTCACCGCTGGCAATGTATGGGGATGGATAAGTGGATGGGGAGAGAAGTGGATGGGGAGAGTAGTGGATGTGGAGTGATGATCAGAACTTGATAAGCACCGTGATTGAGCCGGGGCAGGACTTGTGGCTTACCGGCACTGACAAACTCATGGCTTGTCCAACCTTGTAAAGTGTGGCCATATTGTGCTACGCAGACGGGAAGAGGGGGTGAAAGATGTTGTTCAGATCGTTGCAGATGTGCTGTGAGACTGGCCGCATACGCAAACCGGGTATCCTGAAGCCCGACGTCATTGAAGTTGGTGGATGAGGGACAAGATGTGCAGTTCAGACAGGAGGAAGGATGGGCGAAAGATAAGAGGAAGGCTCCACAGGACTCCACAATTCCCACACCACAATTCCCACCAGAGGCCGATACGGATGTGGCGCGAGAATTTGGACTTAGAGAAATTTCCGCAACCTCAAAGCTTTCACATATATCAAAATCACGAGCTCAAATGGTGCCCTTTCGACGAGTATCTCGAGTATATGCTAGAACATGACCTCTGAATGGATATTCAATGATTTTTAGCAATTATTTAACATATAAGATCAGGCAAATTTACAGAGTGGTACTACAGTCTACCAGATGCTACGTAGTGCCATTACTGTCTAATATCTGGGTGGGTGGCTATGTAGATTTTGGTGGTTCCTGATGCAGGTACACAGAGACTCACTGTGAGTCATTGATTCTAATATTTATTGACTCTGAGCATGGACAACTTGAAGCTTGAAGTTAGTGTTGCCGCAGGCGCAGGCTGCTTCAGGCTACACTTCACTTCACTTCATCGGGGTTTGAATTTCGTGAAGTCTGAAGTGAGTGAAGTCGGCTTCAGGCTGGCCCGGAGTCGCAGCACCGGCAGGGGGCGATTTCCGCATATTTGGTAATTTTTTCTATTATATTCACCACGTTTTGCGCCTGGTCACCTGATATCGCTACTCCCGACGCCCATCCCGCTCTTATGCTGTGTCCGCTACCCTCGCTATACCCTATGGGATCACATTGAGAGACACTGGCAGGTTAGTTGTTTGATTTTACCACGCTATCAGGGATGCTTCACATAATGATGTATCATACAAAGCAGGAGAGACTAGACTTCTCCACCGCATGGAGGGTGGCCAAGGAATCAGATTTACCAAACGAAGGTTTTGCGCGCGACGCCCACGAGTGAATATCTCAATCTGAAACCGGAAAACTAGCTAATTTACTGACTACTAATGTATCTCTGGCTTCGTAGAGTCTTGTAATAATAACAAACATCGCACACCAGCTGTGACCACGATGCAGTGGCGCACCCGACCAAAAGGGTAACTCTTCCCGTTTGGGTCTTCATGCGACTTCGAGCTGGCCCAGGCTGCACTTCATTCCACTCTGAAGTGAGTGAAGTATCCTTTTTCGGCACTTCAGGCTCACTTCACTTCAGCCTGCGGCAACACTACTTGAAGTCGCTATCAGCTTCGCACTAATACTACTGATTTGTGGAAAGCCGTTCAATGAATTCATGCTGTGCCGTTTGAAATGCGACGATGATAGGAGCGCGACGGAGTTCACGGAGTTGCCGTGCGCCGTCTTGTGTTGGCGGAGTGCACGTGGCGAAAAGCTCTCTTGCCATTGCACTTCATTGCACAACGACATTGCAGCTTCCACCACATTCTTTCGACCGCTTTTCTCGCTCTTTATCATACTCCGTGTTCCCTCCACCGTGGTTCTGGCTTTGGAAGGCTACTTCCGAGATTCTGTTTGCCAGATGCTTAAGATTGATCAATCTGGGACCGCGAGCGACCTGCGACGATGCACCCAGCCCATTTGGCTTGCAATATGCGCATTCTCGTTCATGATCGGATATGTGATCGCCTGTTCCCGACTCGACACAGGACCTTCTACTTCGACGTTCTGTGTACTCCACTTCACCAATTTTCCTATGGATTCCGCAGAGATCTTCAAAGTGCCGGTAGAAGGCGTGTGTCAGAAGGGGTCGGGAAGGGGTCGGGTCCAGCCTGGTGCCACCAGTTTGTGTGCTAAATTGCGCGGAAGTCATTTAGACATTTAGGCGCCCGCTGTGATAGTGCAACCTCAGGCTTCACCGAAACTTCATCTCACAAATTGCTCAAAATTTCGGGTTCGAAATAATTCTCGAGACAAAGGGCGACCAAAACCATAGGAATGCGGTTGGACAACAAAGACTTCTCCTGGACAAATATCGCTCTGATATCGTTGTTCATGGTTATCAATGCACTGGTAGTCTCCTGGAACTTCGCCTAGTCCTCTGGGCCCAAAGACAATACGACAGTAGACGCTGACACCGGGCTCCTTCCCACTCCCTCTCCCCTCTCTCTAGCTTCCCTTGCCTTGAACTCAAGCGCTGTGCTATGCTCACTGTTCGCATCAAGCACTACTGGGACAGCTCAAGGCATTGATCCTCTAAAAACCACATTCGGGGCTATCGCTTGACGACCTCGGAATAGACAGTGTTATGGGGCGAGGCTTAAGATTGGATAGCAGTAGATCGCGCTGCTCAGATGACGGGGCGCGCTTGCATACCGTGGTGGCTCAAGGGGTGGTGAACGCAAGAATATAGCTTCATGGCGATTAGGATGTGGAAGTGACGACAAGTTGATCAGCAGGGGTGCACAAGCAAACGTTGATGCTGGCATACCAGCGCTGCTCAGAAGATTCGGCGTATGTCTGTTCCTCCCTTTCTGTATTTACCATGAGCTAACTCGGAGCATTCCCGCAGCCAAGTGCATCAACTACCATTGCGATCTATGTCGTCGGAACCAACACTCCCTGGCCCTGATCTCGCAGGCTGACGGATTTGACGCGGCATCACAGCAGATATGAAAACTGATTGTGGCTAAGCGTTCGGGTGGTTGCAAAATGGCAAACGGCTGCTCTCCGTCAAGAACATCTCATAGAATCAAGATGAGTGCAAAAAGCAGCACGGGGCGGAGCTCGGCTCGACCCGGGGGTGGAGATGACGCTGAGACTGTCGGCGGGCGCGCGCAAGGAGCAGATTGAAACAGATCATGTTGACGTGCAAAGACTACAAGTGGAGATATGAAATTAGCCCTGATACAGAGGTATACATCTAAGCCTCGAGACATATGTCAGCAGGAATGAGATAGTACGCATAGATGGAGAGAGCTCACCGAAATCGTTGTCATAAATTATAAACATATAAATCACGGATAGGGTTGCTAGATTACGGAGGCTGCCCGATGTATTGTGGCGTCTCCCGTGTCGATCGGGGATGGGAGGCTACCCGGGGTGGCTATCGAGAATTATAACGGTCAGCATGATTGTGTAGAAGGTAAGATGGATGGTGATGCTTACCATGCGAGGAGCGATATGATACGGCCTCAGCGGAGGTGGCGCCGCGAAATTTGCGCGAGGCATCGCCGAATTGATTTCGACAGCGTTCACCCCGCCATCAGGCTGGTTCAGTCCCTGCATGCGCCTAGACTCCCTCGCCCTTCTTCTTCGTCCTATAACCACCCACAGTGACGCCATGATCATCAAGAAAACCGATACTAGGAGAGCGGGCATTGTTAGATCCCCGACTGTTCGAACAGGCCAACGCAAAAATGGCTCACCGAATGCGACGATGATGCCAATCGCCCATGCTTTTTCACTGCTCCCTCCATCCCCAGAGCGCCTGCCGATGGGAGTGACCCGTTTTACAATATCCTCATACTCTTCACTGGCCAAAAACGCGGGCATGTCGAGTGCGGAGAGAAGCGACGACCCGGATGGTTGGCGACCCTGTTCAATTGTATCCTGCCAGCCTTTTTATCGCACCGCTAGACGGGGGTTTTCGGATGACGGTACGCTGACACTCGCTGAAGATGCTGTCGTCTGCAATGATGCCCAGGTTGCCCAGTGCAAGTACGCTGTTAGCTTATCTGAGCGTGGTTGGCGCCAAGAAGACACGCTATATGGGCCCATGCCAAGCGCAAGTCACCAGAGCACATTCGGAACATCTAAGTCCCATTACGGTGTTAAGGCCAGCCATCCAATGTCCAATGCACAAATATGCATCCCGCCCGGTCGAGACACAGCACGGGTAGATAAGCTGCTTGAACAAGGAGCAGCGGATATTGCAGTGTTGGCAGCGCTCCACACAGGCTAAGACAGCATTTTCACTGCATGCTTCGAGGGAAATGTTTGGTGGATACCACGACCTTGGCAGCTTTTGCGGGACGGGCCTGGAGTTTTCAAAGCCAAGCGCAATCGAAGGTCACCTTTTACCCGCGCCAATTGAAAAGAGCAATCACGTCAAAGGCAACAGGAGTCGCAATTTGGGCATAATCTGTCACTGAAATGTTTTGAAATGTTTGGCTTTACATCCCATTAGTAAGATCCTAGGGACGGCGCAAGACTCGTGGGGAGACCCTGGATATACTTGGAGAATGTTTGAAATTGCCAGCTGCACAAGTATGCCAGTGCCCAGCTGCTGTGGACATTTGATCCGCCGTAAGAGCTCGGCTGCTCGGCTTGTGGCACGTAGAGAGTTAAGTTGATCGGTAGCAGGCTGAGGAAGCATTCATTCGCTTCCCCCCGAAGAACATGAAGGCCAAGGAGAACTCAAATCTGCCAAGGAAAGACGTACAGAATACCGGTCGCTTGATGCAGTAAAGAGAGGTAAAGACCACGTTCATGCTAAATCCTGCGCGATCCTTATTCATGGTCATTTTCGAGCTATGAATTATGATTGTGGGTCGGTGCCAGCTGCAGCAGCCGAGGGGCTTTTGAGTGTGTTGTGAAAAATGGCTGCATATAGTTGGGTTTGAAGGAAAGCGATCCACGTCTGCGCCACGAGTCGCTAGTCTCGGATCGGAACTCCGGACCTTTCGACCCCCAGTGTTACACAGCCACGGTCAAGCCTCTCAGCCTGAGTGCCATGACTTCGACTTCGACTTCGACTCAGTCTGTACATCTTTCCATCTGCTGAGTGCCTACCGAGGCTTCTTTCTTATCACACTTCGCTTGTGATCCGTGATTCGAAGGCTGCTAGATATCGATCACTGTCGAGGTAATCAAAATTCGAACTTGCTTCGTGAGGAACGTGCCTGCTTTCAACATTGTATGCATATACATTGAATCGCCATCAGGATCCCCTGAAAAACGCCATGCATCTTCCTATTTCAGAATCGCATCCCAGTCTTGGCTCCTCGCAAACTCAGCCCAGGTGCGCGGTTTCCTCGCCAGGTATTCCATGCTGGGAGCCACGTCCTTCGTCCCGTAGTCTGCACACAGTCAGCCCGGCACCGCAACACGCAAGCGCGCAAGTACTCACACCCAAACTCGTCGTGCGAGCGCTGCGACTGCCGGATCTCCTCCGCCAAGCGCGGCGGCAGCGTCGACGCCGCGAGGAACGCCGCGTCGCTCATCTCCTCGAACCTGATGTCCTTGCCCGTAACTGCCACCCCACATCAGCCCAACACCGTGACTCGATAGTGTAAATCGGGGACCCACTTTCGGAGAGCTGCGCCATCATCTCCCGCAGCGAGATCATCTCCCCGCACGACAGCAGCTCGCAGCCTGCCCCCAGCTCCGGCCGCTCGATCGCCGCGCGCACGAACAGCCCGTAATCCGCCGCCACGTCGACGACGGGCATGCGCGCGTCCGCGTCCGCGGCCAGGCGCAGCACGTACCTCCCATCCGCCTCCCTGGCGGGCGCGCGCCCGCCGGTGTAGTTCGCCGCGTAGTGCCCGGCCTGCACGACCGCGAGCGGCACGCCGAGGGCCTGGGCGTAGCGCGTGACGGCGGCCTTGGAGTCGAAGTGCGCGACGCGCGTGTATTTGCCGGCGGACATGGCGGTCTTGTCCTCGAGGCCGGACCAGACGAGGAGGGAGACGCGCGCGGCGTGCGCGGCGCGGACGAGCATCTGCCCCTCGTCGATTTCCTGCGCAGCGGTCAGTGGTTATAATTTTATGCTGAATGGGAAATGGTGTGCGCACCCGCTGCTTGTCAGTGTGCTCCCAGAAGTTGGTCACCGCCTGCAATCCACGTGAGCTCCAATCACACCAGAAACACCGTCCTCACGAATGCAATATCAGCCCCTTCGAACGCCGCACGCACGCGCTCCTCATTCGGCACCACCAAATCGACCTGCACCATCTCCACCCCGCGCTCCGCCAGCTGCGTCGCCTTCGCCTTCGTCCTATCGCGCGTCAGCCCGCGGAGGCGGTACGCCCTATCCGACTCCGCGAGCGCGTCGATGACGCTCCCGCCCTGGGTGCCGGTGGCGCCGCACACGACGACGAGCGGTGCGTCGGGGGACTGGGTGATGGTCATCGCGGGCTGCCGTGGATAATGTTAATATTGGTGGGTATTTGTGCGCCTGCGTTAAGTATCCCGCGTATCCCGAGGGCGCCGGGGAATGCTGCTGGCGCTGCGAGCGAATTTGAGGGCGATTATCAATCGTGTCGACAGACTTGAAGCGGGGTATGAGGAGTCCGGGCCAGCCAACGTCCTGTTGACTCAGGGCCATTGGTCAGCACCAAGGCGGGAATCCTGTGTTCTTGCGATTGGGATGCGGAATACACGCGGGGCATCGATTCCTGGGCTTGAGCTGGGCGTCCCTTGGCCGTGTGCCTCGCACCCTCCGCGATCGCGAACCGTCGGTTAGAAGCACTAGCAGTGTCAAAGAATATTCTAAGCTTGAGATGACAATTGCCGTGAGCCGGGATATCTTGAGGCTCCATAATAGCATTGATATTTGTGAGCTTCGCGTACTCAGAGGTGCGTGATTTCATCTGTACCAGAAGTAGACCACACAGTCAGCTCAAGGAGTGCGGCATGAGCTGATGATGAGCCTGGAAGTCCCTGCCGCCGAGGCTGCCTTCGTGTTGCCTTCGCGTGCCAAATTGGCATATCTCGATTTGTATCACATGAATGGTGCTTGCTCTAGTCCGCTCTTGTACCACTGCTACACGATTGCGCTGGGCGCGTCGATATCTCGATTTATCGCATACTTGGTGGTTGATCTTAAGCTTGTGTGTGGTAGGCGTTGGCTGGGCCATGTGTGCACGTCGGCCGAGCGTTCCGAGTCGCCCAGGCCTGCATTTGGCCTTCATCAACCGATCGGCCGAGAATAGAATAGGCGCCCACCCAAAGCGTGCGGCTCGAGCTCGTTGCTGCTCCGATCACACCCACGCCCGCAGTTGAACGACCCAAGCCCATACCCCACCATGTCAGTAGCAGCCGCGTTCGTAAAGCACGGCAAAAAGGTGCGCCACCGTCCCCTCGAACTTTCCGCCCAGCATCCTGAAAAGCGCGTCTGCAGATCGTCGCCATTGGGCGGAACTACGCGGACCACGTCAAGGAGCTGAACAACGCCGTGCCCAAGGAGCCCTTCTTCTTCCTCAAGCCCACCACCAGCTACCTCCCCTCCGGCGGCCGCATGCAGATCCCGCGCGGCATCACCGCCCACCACGAGGTCGAGCTCGGCCTCGTCATCGGCAAGGGCGGCCGCGATATCGCGCAGGCCGACGCGCTCGCGCACATCGCCGGCTACAGTGAGCCGCGCCCCATTACCCCCCGTCCGCGCCGCTGACGTGATGTGATTGTGGGGCAGCCGTGGCGGTGGACATGACCGCGCGCAACCTGCAGGACGAGGTGAAGAAGAAGGGCCTCCCGTGGTCCGCGGTGAAGGGCTTCGACACGTTCACGCCCGTCGGCGCGTTCGTGCCTAAGGCGAGCGTGCCCGACCCGCACGCGCTCGGGCTCTCGCTCAAGGTGCCTTTCTCCCTCCCTTCCCCTCCTGCCCTCCCCCCTTCCCTCTCCCTCCTTGTCTCTCGACCGCCGTACACGACCGCTGACGACCCCGCAGATCAACGGCGAGCTCAAGCAGAACGGCAAGACCGCCGACATGATCTTCCGCATCCCGCGCCTCGTCGCGCACGTCTCCTCCATCATGGCGCTCGAGGAGGGCGACCTCATCCTCACCGGCACGCCCGCCGGCATCGGCCGCATCGTCGCCGGCGACAAGGTCGAGTGCGCGCTCACGGACGCGGAGGGCGCGCCGGTCGCGAGCCTCGAGTTCACCGCGGTGGACCGCGAGGGCGGGTATCACTACCAGGCGGCGGCGTAGGGGGTGTAGTGGGAATTGTATGGCTGCGTTGTGCTGCGGCGTGTGGTCGGAATCGATTTGAGGGTTCTTCGCAGGAGCGGCTACTGAGCACGCCACAACGCCCGTGCGGCGCTCCTTGAATGCGCTCGCTCTGTCGTCTACTTCTGGTGCAGGAACATCACGCATGCCGCAATACACAACTCAGCGGCCTATCAAGATGAAGTGGCACGACGGCTGTTTTCATGGTCATTTTTGCTATGAGCCATCGAGCGGGGAGTATTGGCTTCCCCAGACTACCAAACGGGAAATGCGCAAACACACACATCGTTTCGACTTCTAAGACCATAAATACATCTCTATACATTCAAGAGGCCGCTTAAGGAAGTAAGAAAGCAAGACCAAACGCAAGAAACCCCAACAAAGCTTGCACCAACTGTGCCAACGAGCCACCCAGCAGATTGTGCTGGATAGAAACAGCCGTGAGCGAAGTGAACACCGCAGGGCCGATTGCAGAGAAGGCAGAGTGGACCATCTGTGCCAAACCATTGGTCCTGCCCAGCATCGTCGGCAACGGTGCAGATCTCGCGATGAATATGTACATGCACGCTGCGCGACACGCTCCGTCAGGCAACGCAACTCGGGGAGCAGCTCAGAAGATACTCACTGAATCCCGGGCCCACCATCGCGCACGCCGCCTGCTGCACGGCGAGCACCGCCCAGACAAGCGCGGTGACGCGCCCCGCGCGCCGCGCCAGCGCGCCCATCACCGGCACCGCGCCGAATATCGGCACGAAGCACGCCGCCGCGACGCCGAATATCCTTTTCGGGCCCCAGCGCGCGTGCGCGCGCGTGAAGAAACACGCCTGCATCATTGCGTGCAGTGCGCCGGCGAGGGACAGGACGCTGCCGACGGTGCGCGGCGGGAGGGCGAGGCCGCCGGCGGCCACGGGGGAGGAAAGGAAGAGCACGAGGACGGGGTTGTAGGACATGGCGAGCACGGTGTAGAGGGCGTAGTTGGCCAGCACGATGGAGAAGGCGCGTTTCTGCGTCGGGGTGAACGCTTCTGGGGGCGCGATTGGGATGGGGTTTTGGTCTTCGGCGTGGCCTAGGAGAGGAGAAGACGCGTCGGCCGTATGGGCGGATAGCTTAGGGCTGTCTCGAAACGGTGGTAAAGTCTGTAAAGTGACCAGCTAAGTAGACGAAGGGATAAAATGAAAGTTCACTCACTTCCTTGAAGAGTGCAAGGGTAAGGAAGAAAGAGCAGAGCATTACCATGCTCGATATAGAAGTGGGCAGCAAGTAGGGGTATTCTCTCCAGATCGAGGCCCCAAAATAGCGGGGAAACCGCCTGGCAGGATCAGCAAAGGTTCCTCCAATAAACGGGCTGTTCGAACAGTCAGCACTGGATCCATCCGCACGCGTCAAAGGAGTCTGACCCCACGATAAGCCCTCCCGCGTGCATCAACGGCAGCAAAGAGAAGACGAAGGCCATGCGCTGCTCGTCCGAGGATTCGGCCACCGCAGACTTGATCGTCGGCTTGCTAGCCTTGCACAGGCCCTCGAGGACTTTGCTGAACACCAACACTGCAAAAGTGCGCGAGAGCCCAAAGCTTAGGATGGCGATAGCCAGGCCACAGGTGTTCAGCAGGAGCACGGGCTTCCGCCCATAGCGATCGCCCATCCGCCCCCATTGCAGCACCACGATAGCAGATGTGATATTGGACACCGATTCCTACGCGCGGCTCTCTTAGCGTGCGCCGTATATGCATATAGATGAACCCACCAGAACGCCGAGATAGTACCCCACCTTCTGCTCGGGGACGTCAAAGCTGAGGATCAGCTTGGCATTGTCAGTGCGGTGCAGATGTCTGCCAGCGGTAATGCGTGCTTACCTCCACGATGAACGGATAAACGGTGAGAGTCGCGACCGACTCTCCGAATACGATGGACAGCAAAGGGAGCACGGCGAGGGTCGGTTGCGAGGGCCTGCCCCATCTGCGGCTTAGGACAGAAGCCATGGAACGTGTTGAGCAGGAGAGTGGTGCGTGTGGCCAGCATCTTGCCTCGCTGAGGCTAGTACTGGAGCTAACTGAAGGTGGACGCTCAGCGCTAAGCGCTTGACACCCTCTACTCTAATAGCTGTCACGTGGCCAGTTCCTTTGCTAGGTCCCAGATAAGTTCTTGAAGGTCGCAAAACAGCAAATATACAGATTATGCACACAGACTCGCACTACCTAAAACAGCGTCCCGTCCATCGCGGTCCTCAGCCCCTCACCCGGGTCGGGTTCCGCCTTCTCCTTCTCCCTCTCGTGCTCGCTCTCCGACCACTCGTCCGACGTGGTCGACCCGCTCGTGAACGTCCACGAGCCCGCGGTCGGCGTGAGCTCGCCCTCGTCCGCCTCCGCGCTCTGGAAGTCGCCAAAGTCGCCGAACGAGTCGAACGCCGCGTCGTCCTCCGTGAACGACGCGGAGAACGTGAACGGGTCCGCGACGCCGC
>JACXVL010000004.1:148561-189865 GCA_014898675.1 Athelia sp. TMB | reverse complement strand
CCGCGGCTGTCCGTCGTCGTCCGCCGGCGCGTGCTCCGGCGCGAGTGCGTGCTCGTCTTGCGCTTGAGGCTGCTCTCGGAGTCCGTGCTCTGCAGCGACGGCGTGCTGCTCTGCGCCGCGCCGTGCGCCGCGATCTCGGACGGGGACGGCAGCGCCGCCGCGCTGGGCGAGGACGGCACGATCGGCGGCTGCGGCAGCGGCGACGCGGAGAGCGCGCCGGGCTCGTCGTACATCGCGATCTCCTCCATCGCCTCGTCGTCCGAGCTCCCGGGGTCGTCGTCCGAGCTCATGTCGTCGTCCGAGCCGAGCACGGACGGCGAGCCGCGCGACGCGCCCGAGACGGGCAGCTCCATCGCGGGCTCGATCTCGTCGTTGTCCTCGTCCATCTTGTCGCGGCTCTGGTCCTCGCCGGACGCGATCGCGATCACGCGTGCGAGCTCCTCGAGCCCGTGCAGGCCGCCCTGCAGGCGCCCGAACTCGTCGTAGAGCCCGTCGAATTCGGCGGCGCGGTTCATGATCGCCATGTTCGAGCAGTGCAGCATCTCCGCGTAGAACTCGCATATGCGGTAGCGCTCGAACGTGAGCGGCGTGACGGAGCCGACCGTCGTCATGATCGCGCCTTCCTGGATGCGGGCTAGTGTGAGGATGGGTGAGGCGGCTGGAATGAGTGCTTACTTACCATGGATCTGGGATGGAGAAGGTACTTCTGGAACGTGTCCATCCGATCGCACACGATCTCCAGTACGTTACCAAGAGTGACCATGCCCATACGGTCAACCATCTCCTTTAATGCGTGCTCCAGCTCATCACGGCCACCGTCTGTGTTTGCTTGAGTGTGCTGCTGCGCCTGGATAAGCCTATTTCGCAGCGTGTGGAATAGGTATGGCTCGAAGTAGTCGGTGTTGTTCTTTCTGATCAGCTCAATGATGATGGATATTGACTGCACAACGGAGGAGGCGGATGATTGCGCGTTGGGGAATTTCTCGCTGATGGTGGTGGTGCTCGCGGACAGGTTGACGGTCTCCTCGTCGGGGTTGGGGTTGTAGTCCTCCAGAATGTAATTTATGAGTTTGGTGATGTTGTCGCGGTGCGCAATCTCGCGCGCGAAGCGGTTGGAGGCGGGGCCGTTTTGTAAACCCTCCGTCAGGCCAGCGCCAGGGGAAGGAGCGCCCATTGAAATGATGCCCTTTACGAGTTCGGACACCACCATGTGCATGTCGCTAGAATATTCCGAAGATAGAAGATCGATTAGGCGGCCTATGAAGTTCTGAGAGGATAGCCACTGCGAATTGCGAATTAGAGATGAAATATGGCGAAAACAAGTATGTCGTACCTCTAGCACCCCAGAGCCAATGGGCTGCTCGTCGAGCTGCATGATGCGCACGAGCAGGTCGACAAAAGCAGGCGTCTCGACGTGCCTCAGCAGTCTTTCGACCACATTCGGTTGCGCCTTTATGAATGCGAGCATCTGGGCGCGATGCGGACCCAGCATTTGTAACTGAGCAATAGATGAAAGTTAAAACATCATTCACCTCGGTGGGCTTCTTGTTCAAAAATACAGCGTTAATTTTGGCAAAATGCGACGCCATCGTCATCTGCATCTTCATGTCCTCCGCCGACCTGTCGAGGACGGTCTCCCAGAAGGGGGAGAGGATGTGCTCGGACGAGTTAAGGCAGGTTTCGACGATAGCCCATATTTCGCTGCAGAGCACTTCCGTCGCAACATATGGATATCTGAAGCCCATGTTATATGACGACAAGGCCTCAAGCAATGCTGTACTCACTTGAAGCGCCCTTTCTCATCCCCGTCTATCTGCCCTGTAACGTACGCCAATAACCGCTGCAAAACATCAACACGTTGGAAGTAGTCAATCAGCCGTGCGTTTTGAGCTTTGCACTCCTGGAGGAGATCGTCTTCATCTAGGATGGCCTCAAGCGAAACGTCTTCCTTGTCTAGCAGGCTATCAATTGAGGAGGCATTATGGAACCCGAATCTACCCCAGATTTTGATCAGCAATGGAGGCCACCGAACTCGTCTCGAGTGCGAATAGAGTACCTCCAGAACATCTGTGCTGTTCTGCCAGTAGGAAAGGAAGGAAGATAGCAGCAAGTCGTAGAAAGAGATTACAGTACACACGAGCGTCAAACGACACCGGCGCGTAGCCCGATCACAAAGGCGTCCTCAGACTTCCCGCTTACAGTTACAGCTTCAAGAGCACCCAATTAATATTTATTCAGTCAGTACACTACAATCCACGACATGTCCCAGAATCCGTATGAAGCATCAGAACTACCAAACCGTTAGCACGGCGTAAAGAAACTGCCGATCTGGACTCACCCGAATCTGGTACGACCCTTCTGCTTTCGTTAGATACCGCACCCACTTGACGCTTGAGTAGTCATTCTTTTCAAATACTTTGAGGAAGCGCACGATGAGCCCCGAGGCGGTGAACATCAGCACTTGGAAGTCGACGTCAATAGGTGGTCGCGCCCAAACTTGACGGTGAGTAGTGCTCGTCAGATCTGCCGCAGCTCCGAAGGTGAATTCTTGACCGCCTTGCAGTCGCGGAATTCTGCATCATAGTACGTCAGTGACGAGGGACGAGGAAAATCAGCGCGGGGGGCACTCGTACTTCCAGACAACCACGTTCTCGGCGGGGACGTATTTTGCCTTTCCGTTAGCGACCTTGCAATCGACCGATGTTGTGTTGAGCGGCGTCGGTATGCGCAGGACAACACTTGTCGCTGATAGCTTGTTGCTGAAGTTTGCTTTAATTGTGATGATGTATGTCACCTGCGTCGTGCCCACTTCCGTCACCGTGGCTAGCACGCGAATCGGTAACTTCACGTTCGACGTTGCGCGATATCTGTACACGGGTGAACATAATAGCGAGGAAGCTCAAAAGAATGCACGCACTTCATCAACTCGAACTCGCCGTCCGGGGGTATAAAGCTGATCGTCCGGGTGGAGTCGAACTCGTTTAGCCGGACGCACTGATGGAACCGGCAGTCGTCTAGCTCAACCGCATCTCCTCCGCCTCCCGCAGCACCTGCCCCTGCACCCTGGCCCTTGTCGATAACGAGCTTGTCATTGAGACCAAACTTGCACTCGGGGGTTCCAGATAGGTACGCCCGCATCTGGATATGGCCGTCGACGTCAGCACGAAGCACAGTTCCTGCATGCGAGTTCAGTTCGCTTTAGGGCGACGCAGATGTGGGTGAAACAGACCCTTTGCGCTCATGCTGAGGTTGATTGTCTCCACTACATCCACAAATGCCTCGTTCTTCTTATATTTGACATCTGCTCTCCGCCAGCTCGTCGTGCCCGTCGCCTGGCTCGTGATCTTCGATGACTCTTCAGCAGCAATAGCAGACGAGACGATACTCTCTGTGGTGATGTAGCTCTTGAGTGTATCAATTTCACTGTTCTGCGGGTACCCGAAGTCGTTGATCTCTGCAATGTGATGAGAGGGATAAGTCACACAATTAGGGGAGGAAATACCGTCAATGAGCTCATATATGAGCACGAAGTTATTCTTCACAGACTCCTCGTCGACTTTGCCAAAGTAGGATTTGGCAATCGAGATGAAGCGGTAACAAAACTCGAAGACGAGTGCTGCATTGGCGTTGTTCCTGTAGGCAAATTTAAGCGAAGGACATGTGCAATGAGTAGCGCACGCACTTTGTCACCGCGACAACGTAAATATTGTTGACACGGACGTGGAAGAAACTCGTCGAGCCAAGTGTTATGATCGGGGACCGTACATCGCTGTTGGAGACGACTTGTATCCGGAACACATCCGCAATAGATCGCCTGCACAGGGTTAAACAGTCAAATACAAGGCACTAGAGCTTCTACGCACTTGAAGTCCGTCCGGTATAACCGCGATATGAGAACCTGTCAAGGTGACCAATTATTGTGAATTCACGCGTCGAGATTCGTGGGCGGAGCACTGACTTCTCCTTTTTGGTTGAATATGAAGAAAGCCTGGTTAGAGCGTCAGTAAGGTATGCTGAGATGTGTGGCGTCGAGTACTGACGGAGATCATGGTTGTCGACGTAGCTTGCAATTGAGTGTCGTTACTTAGGCGCTGAGGTCGTCGCCCCCGGGGCTTGTTGTTTGATGACCTCCTTGAGCTCTAAGCTCACACATATTTTATCGACCCAGGCCAAACAAGCAAAGGGTAAGATAGCGAGTATGTGCATTACGATTAGTTTATATATTTCAGCCGCACTAGATGCAGCTGGACTACTCCAAGCACTCAGTATTCTCAATCACCCCACACCCCATACACCACTCGCCATCCGCGTCGTACACTACGGCAATTTGCCCCGGTGAAATTGCCTTTTGTGGAGTAGTAAATGTTATCCGCAATGAAGAGGAGCCCGAGCTTTAGCAATCTTTAGCAATCGGAAGGACATAGACAATCGGAAGGACATAGAAACGATAGAACACTCACATTTTATGAATGGTGGCAGGATAGTCTTCCCCTTTATGTCTGACACGTACTCTAACCTTTACACCTTCGCCTTCTGTCAGCCCAGCAGGCGGCGTCGGCCATATCCATGTGAAGCCATCGGTGGTCAGTGCGCGGGTCAGCAGCGCGGGATGCTCTCCTGGGGCAACCCATACAATGCCTACACCTGCTTCAGATGTCTTCTTTACGACGAAGAGGCGCTCATTACACCCTGGCACACGCGCACCCTGCCCGACGGTAAAGTTCCACACGCCATCGTGCGTGCCGACCTGGGCTCCAGTGAGTAGAGAGAGGATGGGGCCTGAAGAGGGAGGTATGTACTGGGCTGTATGGAAGTTACACGTCAGTGTACAATATATATAGCTCGAGGATAGAGGGACGCACAGACGAAATCACCGAACCGTTTTCGCTCGCCAACAAAGCACAAACCCATGCTCTCCTCCCGTCCGGCCGTGTGCAGATCCCACTTTTGCGCAAGTCGCCGCACCTCGTCTTTGCTGAGCGCCGCGCCGCTTGTAATACCATCCAGGGCCGGGGGATTCCCCAGGGGAAAGATGGCGCGTTCCAATGCAGGGAGCGGAATGGAGGCGAGATAGTACGTCTGATCCTTCGACGCGGGGTGCCGCAGGAGCCGCGCAGAGCGCGAGCCATCTGTCGTAAGGTGATAGTCCTTGCACGCGTAGTGCCCAGTCGCTAACCAGCCTGCGTCGCCCAACCGGTCCATTAATGCGCCGAACTTGACCTCACGATTACACCATACGTCGGGATTGGGCGTCCACCCGCGCTCCCACATGCGCACCGCGGGCTCGAATACGCGCGTCCAGTACTCTTTCGAAAGATCCACCATGCGCGCGGGCATCCCAAGGCGGGCGCAGACGCGCTGTACATCATCCCAGTCCTTTTCCCAGGCGCAGTGTTTTTCAGATGTAGAATCGTCAGTGGAGTCCCAGTTGCGCATAAAGACGGCGGATAGGTCGTAATCGGCGCGGTGGGCTAGGAGGGCGGCGGTTACCGAGGAGTCGACCCCACCGGACATAGCGACGACCACTATAAATACTAGTGAGCATATGGGGAATCAAGCGTGTTCTGTGCTCGCCTCTGTCGCCTTTGCGCGGACCATAGTGAAGACGACGCAACAGGCGCGCAGGCGAACGTCGCCGCAAATTCGCAAGAAGCATGACAGGCGTGATGTGCGTGACAGGCCATCGACGCGTTTAGTGTAACGCGCTCCGTGATACTTGGTCACACGTAGGAGGATTGCGCGTCCAAGTCACATCGACGCTTGCGTGTACAACCAAACCAAAGTATATAAGTAGAACTATCCATTGATTGAGAAGAGTAGGAAAGAAAATGGGCATCACGGAATTCGTCTCCCTCGAGCTCAAGCACCCGCACACCCTCTCCTCCCCACCACCCCATTTCATCAGCCTTTTACAACGCCTCTCCGCGGAACAGTCCGCCCATTCAGGGTACCCGCTACTCTTCTTCACCGATGCAGAGCACCCACTATCACTGCATCTTATTTCGGGCTGGACCGACGTGCCCACACATGAAGCATGGATCGCGACCGCCCAGAACCAACAACTCCTCATCAACTTCGCGGATTTCATCGAAATCAAAGGACTGATGCACCTGGACATCAATTTTGACACTTTGCCGGTCAAAGATAGGGGGATTCTCTGCGAGAAGTACAGGCAGAGCGAGGTGGCGGAGGATAATAGGACAGCTAAGACGGAAGAACTTGCTGAGGCAGGTTGGACAATCTGGGCAAGAAATTTAGAGCCCAGTGCAGAAGACGTGATGGTGAGATTCAAGGCGTTCGCGGAGACGAAGACATTGCGGGTATTGGAATCGGGAGGAGGGAAGGAAGTCCATGTGTTGATGCGATTTATGTGAGAACCCACTCACAGCACTCAGTACTCAAGCATGCAACCATCATAGAATCTAATTGCACGATGTGAAGCCGTCCGTGCCATTGGTAGCTATGATGATAGGTGCATCATATTGCAGAATGAATTCAGTTTGGGCGTCTAGATTCAAATCCGCCAGGCTGAATAGGCTGTGAGGTGACGCGGATGCTCAGCGCATGAGATCTAGACTCGACGAGAATAATAAATTCTGTAGTGATTCTGATATAGAAAGATGGCATCGCGCATGGCCAGTGGCTCTCGTTCAGGTTTGAGTTTGAGTTCAACTGTTGGCTAGGCTTGCCAGGTGAGCAAAGGTCAAGCTAAGTCGAAGGGGTCGAAAACAAATTCAATTCCAAGTTCCCACACTCGCGCACGAGCGCTTGTTTGAAAACTCCTCTCGATCATCCATCTGGTTCTGATATTGTGCTCAACGATGAGCTTGGCCTCCCATCACGAATCAAAGAGCTCACAGTCGAATCGGACCGCCCGCCGTCGTGAGGCGCATCGCGAGCCAGACCGCGAAAGGGACACAAGACCAGGCGAATCCTCTCGCTCCCGAGGCGAGTCGCACAGGCAACGCCGGCCCCGCTCCCGCTCCCCCCGCCGGGACTATGATCGCGGTGAACCTGCGAGGAAAAAACGTAAAAAATCGAAGAAGGACAAGACGGGGGAGTCGAGCTCGACCCTCAACATAAATGGCGCTTCAGGTTCAGCCTCGGCTACATTTGACATTGGCGAAGACTTCGTTCCCTTCGCGCCCCCATCTGACGACGAAGATGATCGCGAACGAGCAAAGGCTCCCGAGAGGGAGTGGGACAGAGGGAAAGGGAAAGGGCGCGCGCGCCAGAGTGGCCGCTCAGATGGCGAATCAAAACGTACTTGGCGCGACCGCGACGACGGTGATGACCTGGTGTTCGACGATGACGAAATTATGCGTAATGGGCGGGACGCGAGAGACCGGCGCGCCCCGTGGGTCTCTGCAGTGGATTGGAAAGCATGCAATAACGTGGCAGAGATGTACGTTCCGCGTCTATCGTACATCGGCCATGTCTGATATATGGACTATGATTTAGGCTGCACAAAGAAGTGGAAGCATATGTACACTACATATCCCCCACACCAGTAGAGGACGAGATTCGTGGTCTCGTGGTCGAGCTTGTCTCGAAGGCCATAACCACCGTCTACAAAGACGCGCAGGTCCGCGCGTTTGGCAGCTTTGGCACCAAGCTCTATCTCCCGCAAGGGTGCGCTGCCCTTTCGTTGCATAACTCTGCCTGAATCTGACCACTCGCCCATAGCGACATCGACTTGGTTGTGACCTCCGAGTCCATGGCCTACAGCAACACCCCTACAGTCCTCCAGGCTCTCGCCGCAACCCTCAAGCGCGCTGGTATCACCGACCGCGTCACGATTATTGCGAAAGCCAAAGTCCCGATTGTGAAATTCGTCACCAAGCATGGGCGGCTCAACGTCGACATCAGCGTGAACCAAGCAAACGGCCTTGTCGCCTGCGACATCGTCAACCGGTTCCTCGGATCCCCCTCCGGCGGCGCGCTCAGAGGCCTGGTGCTTATCATCAAGGCTTTCCTGAGTCAGCGCGGGATGAATGAAGTATACACCGGCGGGCTGGGGAGCTACGCTATCGTATGCCTTGCCGTATCATTTTTACAGATGCATCCGAAGCTGCGCCGCGGCGAAATTGACGCGAGTGAAAATCTGGGCGTGTTGGTGATGGAGTTCTTTGAGTTGTATGGATGCTATTTCAACTATGAGCAGACCGGGATATCAGTAAATCGAGGGGGGAGCTACTTCAACAAGGTGAACAGGGGGTGGCAAAATCACTTGAAGAAGGGGCTGTTGTCTATCGAGGATCCGACCGACTCATGTGAGCGCAGTTTTTTCGATAGCTATGCTCGATACTAATGGTACTCGTAGCAAACGATATATCGCGGGGTTCTTTTGCGGTGGCTAAAGTGCGCTCGACGTTTGCGGGCGCATTCCAAATCCTTGCATCGGCCGCTGTGAATCGTGCAAGTATATTGCGGAATACTCGCGACGGCAATTCATTTATATTCCAAGGATACGAACACCCTGAAGAGGGCAGCATCCTGTCAGCTATTATTGGTGTCACTCAAGAGGTAAGAGTTTGTTGTGGTCTGCACTGTCACCTTTCGCTCACAGACGCAATCACAGACTATCAATCATCGTAGACTTATACAGGAGGTCTACGATGACAGAATATTGCATGACCTGCTAGGTGTCGAGCCCAAGATTTCCCTCGCACCGTCTACAACGAACGGCCATAAGTCTCGAGCCGATTCAGAGGAGTCAGAGACGGATATTGAGATGGAATCTGAACTAGAGGAGGGTGAACACTCCCGCCGACATCGCAGGGATGAGAGCGACGACGAAGAAGGAGGCCGCTATGACATTGGCATGAGAAAGCCGCCGCCCGCTAAGCGCCGGCGGATGGACACTGTTGCAGACACGCACACAGTGTTCACCACTGACGATGAGGAGGATGGAGAGGAGCGAGAGCCGATTGTCGTAAATTTTGCCGATAGCGGGGACGATCTCGAGGAGTATGAGTCGGATGGGCGCGCACATGCTGTCGGCGATGGGGGCGTACAACGGGATGAAAAGCGCTCATATTGGCTTTCCAAAGGTATCGGAATTGGCACAGTTCAAGATGATAGTGATTAGCTTGGTCTTTTCTATGGCCCATCTAGGTGGTATTATTTCGTTTGAACATATGCGCATAGTTGTTATGAGTGCGTGCACGCTTTTCAACTACGGAGGCGCCTCCAATTTGAGGCTTCAAGGTCAGAATGCTAGAGCGACGGAGAGCAGAACGGAGCAAACAAATGGAATGGTTGGCTTGTGGCTGAATGTCCAGAGGCTGGAGTCATACCTCGACACGTTTGGTCGCCTGGTGAATCAGATGCGCCTTTGTTATGGTGGCTCCATTTTCGGCAATTTCATGAGTTAGAATGCATTTCCCCGGGTGAATGCCCATTGCCTGAAGCCTTGCGAGGCTGGTCTGTGATGAAACACTCTTGCTGGCGTAAGCTTTGCTCCCAACTTGAAGCGGAGTGCCTGAAGTAGTGGTCAAGACTTGGACTTCATCCTCGTATGCAGGATCGCGGCGGCGTTTTTCACTTGTGGAGGGTGAAGGTGTAATGGACGGCGATTCAATACTTTGATTGGGGTGAATAGCAAATAGGAGGTGAACAGCGGACGCTTCAAAGCCGGTTTGGTAAGTGACTATGGGCGCTTCTGTCAACCTAAGACCCCTGTTATGTAGTGTTCATGACAGACCGAGGCGTTGTAAGTAGAAGAAGGTGCAGCTTGAGATAGGGGGCAGACAGAAGAGATTGAAGAGATCTCACTGGCAGTTGCACGTGAGCCTTCACGCGCACGCGCCGTTTATTGTTCCCACGGCACACTTTGCTTTACCCCTCTTACGCGCAACGCACTGACGGTGCCTAATGCCGACATCGACAACACCGCAGCCTTCGTCACGACGCTCGTCGGTGGGTCCTGCAGGCCGCAGAGGCCCCCAGAAAGCCCACGTACCCTATCGCGCCGACGACCTCGAGCAGACCAAGAAGACAGGCATCCAGGTCGCCTATGTCGATCACAAGAGTGACGATTTCGAGCCTTTCGATGAGGTGCTCCAACAAGCAGATGGCAGAACGCCAGCGAGGAAAAAGAGAAAGAGTCATGTGAAGGCAGCAATAGTGCAGGAGGACGAGGACGATGAGTACGGGGAGATGAGCATGGTCACTGATAACAGTGGTGCGTTCAAATTTGTTCATTTGGCCTTTCTAAACTAATGAAATTACAGGAGCTGCTTCCCCGGGAGCTTACTTCTCGCAAAAGCCGCGTTCGCCAACTCCCTCGGCGCGCCGGGTCCTTGGCCAGTCCTCTTCGCGTCCTGTTCCCCGTGGCTCCTCTGTCGATTTCGATAGCGTCCCTTCTCCCAAGAGCGTACGTCCACGCGCTTCAGGCGCTGGACCGAGCAACCTTCGACGCAGTACCGTCGCTGCCGATCTCAGCGCAGACATGGATGTGGATGACCACATCTCACGACGGACAAGTTTTTCTGCCCTTGGAGGTGACGATGACGAGGAGGAAGAAAGGGTCGAGGAGGAAATAGACGTCACGACACCAGTCAAGGATAAGACGAAGGCGAAGAGCAAGTCACGTCAACCATCACCTCCCATACCCGAGTCGCCAGACGAACACGAGCAAGGTGTGGATATGGATTATGGGGACATGGATTTGAATGGGGGTGGGATGGAGGACGATATAGAGCATGGTCTGCACGATGTCGACGACAATGACTCCGGATCCGAAGAAGAGGTGCCAGCTCCAAAGAAGAAGGGCAAGGCTAAACAGGTTGAACCTGAGCCTGAGGAAGATGAGGGCGAAGACGAAGATCGTGAACCTACCCCCAAGCCCAAGAAGACGCGAGTAAAACGCGAGAAGCACATACCTATACCGGACGATGATGACGAGCATACAGATACATCTGGAGTCCGCCGCTCTCAACGCCATCGGTATGCCCCCCTTGCATTTTGGCGGCAAGAGAAAGTAGTGTACGGCCGCCGGGAACATGGCATCTCATTCGTCCCTCACATCAAAGAGATTATTCGAATCCCGCAAGAGGAACCGCAACGGCTGGGTAAGCAGGGGAAGCGCAAGCGGGCACGGTCGACCACGCGAGGCAAGTCAGAGGATGATAGAAAGGCAAAGGGAAATGATGATGAGGTCAAAATAGTAGAGGTGTGGAATCCGGAGGAGGGGTGGGATGATGAAACGAATCCCGTCGGTACGATTCTGGATTTTGTTTCGGGGAAGGAAGTGCAGAAGCGTGAGTCTCCCTGCCCATCATGCCAGTCTCGAAGGGTTGCTGATCATGCCACATACAGGAATTGCCGCGCAAGCGAGGACAATTGATCCAAAACCAGCGGCGAACTCAGAATGGTTCTTCCAGAAGGTCTTTGGCGATGGCGAGTTCATTGCTGCTGGACAGTTGCGTATTCCGCCCAACGGCAGAAAACCCAGTAAGGGCACGAAGGATAACACCTACGTAAGCCGAGGCCTCGTCCCATCGTTCATGACTTACAAGTTGAATATCTTACATAGATATTCTATATCATCGAAGGCGCGGTCAACCTCAAAGTACATGAGACAAATATGGTGCTTGCCACTGGAGCGATGTTTATCATTCCAAGAGGTATGCTCTCCATTTCTGTTATACATTAAATATGTTGATATTGGTACAGGAAACACATATTTCATCGAGAATATCGGTGAACGCGACGCAAAGCTTTTCTTCACACAAGCACGCAAGGTCGCTCCCGAGACCGACGACGAGGGTACAATTGTTGGCCCGCGGCGCTCGAGTGAAAGCATGCCTCCATCACGTAGGGCGAGCACTGGTGCGCCACCGTCAGGTGGGGGTGGGGCCAAACTCAAGAGAGCTGCGAGTACGAAGGTATGAACTTGAGCCCGTATGCGTTCTGTCCTGAGCCTATTTATGCATGAAGGGGTATATTTTGCCACCCTTTTCACTTGTAATTACTGCGGATCGGTTATTTTATTCTTGTAAGAGAGTGGAAGTTGCTACTAATGAATTAGTGTACCGTACCGATACCAATTTGAGAACAGGAGGGAAAAGAAACTATAGTGTATGTATATGCATGCGATGAGTGATTCCTATATGACTGATGAATGTAAAGTCGAAAAAAGCGAGTGTGTAGCAGGACTATAAACTGATTAAAACAAGCAAGCGACCAAAAATATAAATTGCGATAGATGGTTATGTTCAATTAATCCTCTGCGCAGAATGTCTACGAGTGCGCAAGGGCAGCGTGGCAGTCCGCCCTACCTCGTGACCGCCAATAGATGCACGAGGCATAGAGGTCCCAGGGAACGCCTGTGGGACCTGTTGCGGCACAGAAGGGAACGCGTTGAAAAGCTCTTCACCAAACAACCCAGGCGAGATGGTCGAGGTGGTGTTGGTAGTGTTGGTTGATGAAGTAGAAGAATGTGACATCCATGAAACTGGTCGGTCCTGTGTATGGGGAGTCCCCATGGGAGATGGGATGGATGGAAGTACAGGCAAGTGCTGAGTTGTAGGGCGATTGTGGTGCCCACGTTTGGGCACTGTATTGGCGCGGTTAGCCGGCATGCCGGGAGTAGAGTTCTGGGGGCTAGGGATGTCTAACGGAGCGAGCGAGTATTTAGATATTGGTTGGATGAAGATATTGGCGCACAGGGTGGTGATCAGCACGCACCGTTACTGTTGTCGCTGTTGTTCGAGATGTTGCGACTTCTGCGCCAGATCTTGTCAGCTATAGAACTCGCCCTGCTGGTCGTGCGATTTTTTTTCGGCGAGTTAGGGTACCCCACACCAAGACCTGACCCCATGCTTTGTCGGCTACCGTTAGGGTGCATGGATGGAAAGGCTAGCCCATTTTCAGACGGTGTATTCACGGACGCAGAGTCTTCAGATGACACCTCTGACCCGGATGTGCTGATTCGCGAGTGCGACCCATTTAAAGATCGTGCCGTGCTCGAGCTTGTGAAGCGCCGTATGCCAGACAGCATACGCGGTAGCCCTTTTGAAGGAGACTTTTGCTGCTGCGCCTCTTTGTCCATAGATTCGGGGGTGGCCGAGCGCCTAATCGACGGCACAGTCGAAGATGGCTCGACAGAAAATGGCTCCAGCCCGAACTCATCAGTTCCTCGTATCTGGTCGACGATATCGCTGGCCACCTCTCCTGCCGCAAGCTTCGCCTCCAAAAGTGCTGCCTCTTCCAAGAGAGCTGCTAAATCCCCATACCCCGGGCTTAGAGGAGCGACCGCCGAGCTGTTCGCCGTAAGAGTGTGCGTTACAGCAGGCGTCTGGGGGGCAATCTGGGTGATTGGAGCTTCGGGAACAGACGAAGGCGAGTTCTCCGTAATCTTCTGGTGGACGACAGCAGAGAAGATGGGCTTATTCGATGCGGCATCGAGGATATTGTTTTCCGAGCGAGAGCCCAGAACCACCGAACCATAGCTCGCCGCCTCATCCTCATTGTCCGGTGCAGGAGGTGGGTTGGCGGGCAACTCCATCATAGTCCGTCGAACATTAGCGAAAGCGCGTGCCTTGCTTGCACTTTTCTTCTTGCGAAGCTTGACAGCAGTCTTGGCCGTCACGTCGCCCTCAGATTGGCGTATCATAGAAGGTGTGGGCGATGGCGAGCGCGTCCTGGGCGTTATTTTCGCCCCTAGACTGGAAGTGCGGACGGGTCGCTGGATAACAATCTCCGGCTTTGGTGGTGTGCCGGCAGACGCAGATGCAACAAACTCGAGATAAGGCGAGTCAGGTGGATGTTCAAGCAGCGCTTGCCTGCCACCTGTGGTGGTGGGGGTGATAGGTGATGCGACCGGTGTACTTCGCCCAGTGGAAATTGGCTTGATGGGCTCTGCAGCGGCAGCAGAAACGTCCGCAACGGGGGAGGCAATCTCCGACTGGGTTTGAGGCGTTGAAGACTTGACAACGGTACGTTCCTCCTTCGTAGGCACGTCATTCAATGAAATCGCTGAAGTGATGGGAATAGGCTCTTCAATAGATTTAGGTATGCTTGCGTTCCTGACCGATGGTGCCTTAGCCACCGCATCTAAAGCGCTGGAGGATTGGTCTGGCGAAACGACAATAGCTGGCGGGGATGGTACCTGTGCACCATGCGCAGCTTCGTCTGGAATGGGCACTGCGCCTGCCGGAGATGACAGGGGCGGAGAGGGGTCGGAACTGGTGAACAGTTCGCTACTGCTGGCAGCCCGGCGACCTGCACCCAACGCGGCTAATGAATTCCGCCGCGGGACATCCGTCGGGGCACCATCGCTCGCAGGCAATTCGACAGCAGGCGTCGAGCCTTCAGAATATGCGCCATCCGACGCGACCAGTGATGCTTGGTACGATAGCTTCTGCGTGACACCGCTGAGATCGACAAGGGGAAGGCCGTTGTAGTTGCCGGTAGACAGACGGCGCTTTCCGGGTGAAGAAGCTGAGCTGGGCGGGTCGTCGTACCCAGGCAGTGGAGAGCCCGAACGACTGAGGGACGGGCTGGGCTTGTTGACACTCCCAATGCGATTGCCATACAGTTCGCGACTCATACTCTGCCCCTGCACCTGCTCTGGAGGCGCACCCATTCCAAAACTGCCACGGGGGATTGGTACACCTCCCTTCGACTCGAACTTCGCAATTTTGGAGCGAAGACTACCCGTGGCAGGCCCTGCATTGTTCCCCACACCCGCTTTCGACGCGGCTGGTGTGTTTTGTTGACCATTAGGAGGAGCGGATACGCTGCGCTGCTGGAGCGCGGCTATGCGGTCCTTGAGGTTTCCTCCCACTGGGGGTGATTGTACTCTGGACCTAAAAGCAAGAATAGACCTTGTTTAGAGCGTGTTCCTCTCTGAAAGGCAAGAACTATGCACATACATTACGGGACTACAGTGCAGATGCGGCGAGTCTGGAGTGAGGTGGTCACCTCAAGTGACACCAAAGCACTGCTGGCTCTGAGGGAAGATGAAGAAATGAGGATAAACGACTGGACTAAGCGGGGAGGAGGTAAGTTTGATCTTGCACAACGGACAGGTGGAAAGCTTCCCGCTTGTAATACCGATTTGGACCCCCCAATCTGGCGCATGGTAACGAAAACTGCAATTTGACTCTCGATCTCCCTACCATGTCTGCCCGCTCTGCCCTCTGTGAAATCATAAGTCCAGTATTCATACTGCTTAGGATAATGCGACTGGGGAAGTAATTCGCTGGGCTAGTTTTACTTGGGCTTGTAGCTTGCCACATTCTTCGCCGAAAAAATTACGCCACTCATCGGCGCGCTCACCACAATACAGTTCTGCCGTGTGCGCCATCAGTGACAGAATGAGTCGCTGATCTAATGATTAGCAATGATTGCAGCTACTCTAGTACTGAGGGCCATGGTGATGCCTCAGGTGCGAGCCTGATGCTCACGCGATTTGGTACACTCCACGCATGCCAACACTACTGGTCTTCAAAATGTTGTTAGCAATGCGAGGAAAGAAACGTTGCGCTGCATCCTGCTGCCTGTCATCCATTACGTATATGGCTAATTGATCATTCTTCAGTCGACGTCGGCATCATATCCAGTAAATTGAGTCGTCTGTGAAATAAACACAGTCATTCCAGTGTGAAACCAGTACTCAACAGGAACATTCAATGCCAAATAGGGAACATTCAGGACGGATGGACATCCTCAGAATGCCGTTGTAGAATCATCTATGTTATATCACTCAAATCGCAAGGTGGCCAATGGCGCGGGCTGCATAACTTCATAAGCCAACCACCGGAACCTCCGTCTAGCACGAAGGTAATGACGAGCGGGAGATGTACACACGCACGAAGATCCACTCATTAGACAATCTCGAGCCGGGGGACAATAGGACGTGCCAGATAAAGGCATTAGATATACCGCCTCGAGCTCGCGGGGGGTATTGGTTGATTCGTTCCGCGTCCTATCTATCCGAGTCTACCATAGTGTAGTCGCCGAGATCTGTAACATAAAACAAAACCCTTTAGCAGAAAAAACCAAATGCAAAAAAATATCAAATAAAAACAATGTGGCGGAACAAAGCATGTGCGCGCTTGCGTACTACAGTGCGTCGATGATCATGATCTTGAGGCTGGGAAACTTCGAGTCCACCCTCTGAGACTCCACCAACAGACAAAGGCGCCCCGCCGTCTCATCCCAAGACAAATCACATATCTGCCCGTCCACCGACTGAGCCGGCATCTCCACGCCCGCAATGCGCACAGAGGCCCCAGGCTCCGCCATTCCCAAGCGCAGCCGCCCCGCGTCCCCGCCAGCCTGCATCGGGAAAGTGCACATGAACAGCTCGTCGCCCGCACTCCATATCGCGCGCCGGTCGCTGAGCGCGGGGCGTGTCGCCATCTCTGAGTCGCTGTATGTGCGGATCTGGAACGAGTCTATCGATGGATGGCCGGGGGAGGGTGTGAAGAAGCGGAGGTTGTCGCCAGTGATCATGGCGAGGACGCTCTCGTGGCGGCCGCTGTCAGCGTCCCAGCAGATAGGTCCCACTGGTGGATAGTTATAATTATCCTGGAAAGTGCGCGTCCAGATGGGTTCTCGTTGGATAATGGGCGGCTGTTGGCCAGGAATTATTAACTGAAGCGGCGGGATCTCGTAGAGGGAGATTTTGTGGCAACTCGTGACCAGCACCTGTGTCGCAGACAGCAACGACAACGTAGCCTGAACGAATGCATAAGCGTCACTCTGGTAGGGCATCATTCGGCGCCTACATGGATGGGTTCCCCTATATCAAATACAACTTCCTTCTCCACATCGTCTTGATTCCACAGGATGTTCTTGACGGAGAGAAGCTGTCGGCCGTCGTGCGACCACCCGAACGCCCAGAGGTTCCCCTCCGCCGCAGTCGCGGTCTCATACGCCCCAGCACTATGATGCTGTGTCACCTTCTTCAGCATGCGAAAGCATGGCTTCGAGATGTTCGTATCGACGCAATATATCGCAATAGTAGTCGATGGGCTGCCGCGGCTGCCATAATCATTCAAGATCAGCCCCATCTCTAACACGAGAGTGCCGAGCAGACATACATCGCATCCCACTTTGAGGTCCTAAGCAGCACCAGTGTTTCTCTCGGCATCCCCGCCGAAAGGCTCAGCGTCATCCACACATACGAATTCGTCAGCGTCTTGAAGCTGCTGTCCACCACACACGGCGCGTCCGCCGCCGCCGCCTGCAGGCACAAAGTCCCGTCCGTCAATAGCAGCACGATCCACTGCCCGCCTTTTACCAGTCGCGCCTTAATAACCCCGTCGCGCGTGGGGAGGCTCTGGAGGTTTCGCGGTGTGACGAGAACTTTGGGCTGCCCCCAATAGCGCTCGACGCGCGCCGCGAGCACGGCGCGATGCTTGAGCTCCAGGCTGGAAAGGGAGAGGTTACGGGAGGAGTGGTCTGGGAAGGTGACTGTTGTCATAATGTCTTTGAGCGCGGAGGACCAGACGTAGTCTAGCGATAGCAGATCTCGCAAGTGTTTACATGTCTGTATGGGTCATCAGCCACGGGAGTTCGAGGGTATTGAGATCATAGAGAGCTAACCGCCTGCAGTCGGAGAAGATCTGTAACTGGCAGGAGCAAGGACACTGCGAGCCAGATGTCGGCTTTCAGCTCTAGCACAGAATTGGCCATGGAGCTCGATGGGATCTATGAAGAAGAGTGACTGGTGCAGCGCGCTGGCGAGATGTCAAAATGAAGTGCGAGGAGCCTGTTCAGTGTTCACCTTCCGTCCGCCAAGTAGAGCACAGCCCAAGCGATAGCCATTATTTAGAAGTTACTGCCAGTTATCAAAGCTTCCATGAGCGCCTGATGCCATAGTAACGACTCGGATGTGTAGAGCTTTGTAAGTTGTGACTGGCCCAGGTGCATCTCTTGATAACGATCAAGTGACTTGAAGGCAGGCAGGAGGCCGCGATTCGGTGACACGCGATGCTCAGGGATATATATGCCGAAAGCCACTGCATGTCATACTGCTTAATACGGTAGCGAGGTTCAATAATATGCCTACGCTTCCAAAGCACTTGCATGATCGTAATCGGGAGGGCACGCAACATTCAAGTTGTGGAACCCACTAACAAACAAAGGCGCCCCGTCGTCTCATTTCACGACAACTCGCGTGTCTTCCCATCCACCAGTAGCCTCGGCATCTGCAGGCTCGCGGCGCGCACAACGTCTGCTTCCGCTTATGCAGTCCCTGGACGTAGCTACCTCACGTCGCCGCTAGGCAGCATCAGGAACGTGCACCCACTTGCTGCCCCTGCTCCACAATGTGTGGCTGCTGCTGAGCGAGAATCACGCCTCCATCGTCGCAGCCCTGTATGTGCGATGTATATGCGAATCCAGGACGATTTCATTGACGGTTGGCCCGGCGTTAGCGTAAAAAAGCGGAGCGTGGTGCCCGTGATGATGGCGAGCGGGCCGTTGGAGGTGTCTCAACAGACGGAGCCAATTGGAGGGTAGTTGTATAGAGTTGTATTCGTCCTGATAGCTGCAGGTCCAGACAAGGTCCAGACGGGTTCTTGTCGGATGATAGGTGCTTGTTAGCCGGCGGTAAACATTTGAAGCGGCGGGATCTCGTAAGAAGAGGGTTTGCAGCAGTTGACGAGGAGCACTTGTACCTCAGATAGCAACGATGATGAGGCCTAAATAAACATATGAGTGTCGCTTCTATGCTGTGATCATGTTGAAGGCATACATGAATGCCACTATATCGAGTAGCACTGCTTTTTGCACTCATCTTGATTCTATAGGATGTTCTTGACGGAGAGCAGCCGTTTGCCATTTTGCAACCACCCGAACGCTCAGCCACAATCAATTTTCATATCTGCTGTGATGCCGCGTCAAATTCGTCAGCCTGCGAGATCAGGGCCCGGGAGTGTTGGTCCCGACGACATAGATCGCAATGGTAATTGATGCACTTGGCTGCCGGGAATGCTCCGAATCAGCTCATGATAAACACAGAAAGGGAGGAGCAGACATACGCTGCATCCTTCAACGACCTTCTGAGCAGCGCTGGCATGGCAGCATCAACGTTTCCTTGTGCACTCCTGCTGAAAGACTTGTCGTCATTTCCACATGCGAATCGCCATGAAGCTATATTCCTCTGTCCACCACCCCCGAGCCACCACATTATGCAAGCACGCCCCATCATCCGATAGCAGCACAATCTACTGCTATTCCTTCACAAGCCTTGCCCCATAACACCGTCCATTCCGTAGTCGTCAAGCGACAGCCTCAAGTGTTGCTCCAGAGGACCAATGGCCTGAGCTGTCCCAGCAGCGTTCGACGCAAACAGCGAACATGGCACAGTGCTTGAGCTCAAGGCTAGGGAGAGAGAGAGGAGAGGGAGGGGAAGAGAGGCTGGTGTCGGCGTCTACTGTCGTAATGTCTTTTGAGCGCAGAGGACTAGGCGAGGCCCTGGGAGATCACCTCTCGTAGGCGTCCGGCTATCAGTATATGCGATTAGCCACACAAGCTCGGCACTTTCAAGAGCTTAGCGTCTGTAGGTGGATGATGTCGTCCACTACCAGAAGGAGCTCGGATGGCGAGCAAGACGTAGGCTTGCAGGTCGACAACATTAGTAGACACGGACAACGATTTCAGTGCGAGATCTATCCAGGAGACTTGTTTGTCGTCGTACAACAGCATTCCTACAATTTTGGTCGCCCTCTGTCTCGAGAGTTATTTCGAGCCCCAAATCTAAAGCCATTTATGAGATGAAGTTTCGGTGAAGGTTGGGTCGGACTCGCTGCTTGACATCACAGCGATCGCCTAATAACTTCCGCGCCACTTAGCACATAAAGTTCAAACTGGTGCCACCGGACCAGGCTGGACCCTCTACTGGCACTTGGGAGATCTCTGCGGAATCCATATGAAAATTGGTGAAGCAGACTCAGCCATCAGTTGAGTCCTCCGTGGTGCACAGCAGCACAGCAGCTTCAGACACGCAGTAACGACTGCGTAGAGCTTTGTAAAGTTGATTCAAGTGCGTCTCTTGATGACGACCAAGTGACAAAACAAACAGGGGATTCAGCAACACGCAATGCTCAAGATATGCCGAAAGCCATCAGATCGACGTACTGCTTGAAAATATGTTAGCGGGGTTCAGAAATATGCCCACGCATCTAGGGTGTGTCTATGATCATAACGGTGTGGGCGCGCAGCATGGGAGACCCCACTAGCAAGCAAAGGCGCCCCGATGCCTCGTCCCACGACAGATCGCGTATCTTCCCTTCCACCGGCAGCATCGGCATCTCCACGCTCGCAATGCGCTCGTCGCCCGCCCCCGCCTGCGCAACGCCCAGGCGCATCCACCCCGCGTCGCCGCCCGGCGGCATCGGAAACGTGCACACAAACAGTTTGCTGCCCGCGCTCCACATCGCGCGGCGGCCGCTGAGCGAAGGCGTCGCCTCCATCGCCAGGGCGTTGTATGTGCGGATCCAGGACGAGTTCATTGACGGCTCCGGCGTCGACGTGAAGAAGCGGAGCGTGGTGCCCGTGATCATGGCAAGAAGGCCCTCGTGCCGGCCGCTGAATGCATCTTGGCAGATGGGGCCAATTGGGGGGTAGTTATACTCGCCCTGGTAGCTACAAGTCCAGATCGGTTCTTGTCGGATGATGGGAACTTCTTCGTCGGGCGGTAGCGCTTGAATCGGCGGGATCTCGTAGAGTGAGGTTTTATCGCAGCTGATGACGAGCACCCGCGTCTCAGAAAGCAACGCTAATGTAGCCTGAATAAATATAAGTGTCACTCTTAGGCCGCGTTTGTGTTGAGAGCATACATGTATGGGCTCCCCTATATCGATCAAGACTTCCTTTTCCACATCATCGTGATTCCACGGGATGTTCTTGACGGAGAGCAGCTGTCGGCCTTCGTGTGACCACCCGAAGGCCCAGATGTTGCCCTCAGCCGCCATCGAGTTCTCATATCCCCTCCTGTGATGCCGCGTCACTTTCGTCAGTTGGCGAAAGCAGGGCTCGGGGATGTTAGTTTCGATGAGAAAAATCGCAATTGTAGTCGATGGACACTCTTGGCTATCGGGGGCCAGCGGGTCAGCTCGTCATAGACGGAAAGAGCGTGACAGACATACGCCACATCCCACATCGACCTCCTAAGCAGCACCAGGGTTTCCTTATGCGTCCCCGCTGAAAGGCTCAGCGTCATCTGCACCTCCGAGTCGACCGGCATCATGAAGCTGAGGTCCTCCGCGCAGAATTCCCAATCCTTCGCACTCTGGAGGCGCAGCGTCCCGTCGGCCGACAGCAGCACGATCCACTGCCCTCCCCTCACGAGCCGCGCCTGGACAGCCCGGCCCATCCCGGAGTCGGTCAGGCGGCAGGTGCGGATGCTGCTCCGCGGGGCCACCACGTCGGAGTCCCGCCCCCAAAAGCGCTCGATGCGAGCCGCGAGCACGGCGCGGTGCCTGAGCTCGACGCTAGAGAGCGAGGAGAGGGTGCAAGGGGAGTCGCCGGGGTTGACGGCTACTGCCATGATGTCTCTGAGCGCCGAGGACCAGACGTAGTCCAGTGAGAGCACCTCCCGCAAGTGTTTGCATGTCTGTACATGCAATAAGCCACACGAACGGCGGGTTGAAGCCGCAGAGAACTTACCGCCTGCAGTCGGATGAGATCTTTCACGGACAGAAGGAGCGAGACGGTGAGCCAGAAGTCGGCTTTCAGGTCGAGCGCAGAAGTAACCATAGACGCCGGTGCGTGGTCTGCAAGCAGAACGCTTCTGTTACCGCAGAATCGAATTTCAGGCAAGCCTATGATGTTCTTTATCTGGGAAGTTGTTTAGAGCCCAAGCGTAAATCATTTGTGAAACGCTATGAGCTGGAACTTGAAGGCTTTATGTACCACGGGCGCCTAACTACAAGGTATCCACTTCGGTTGCACCGCGGAGTTTCAATTTTGATCCTGAGACTTGTACTGTCAGTTCGTTACGTTCACCCAGCTTGAATACTCTTTAACATATCCCCGATCAGCCGTTCAAAGTGGGACTCGGACCGGACTCCAGACAGCGTCATGTGCATATTTTGAGTAGTTGATGACCTCCAACAAACAATTGCCCAAAAAGCTGTTCAAAGTATTCGTGTCGTGCTATATATAATGCGACGGTCTCCTGGTAATCCCCTGAAGCCATGTTGAAGTCGTATGCGACGCGATATGAAAAAGATTATGATACATTTTAATGCCTTAAACCAAAGTAGATAATAAAGTGTGCCTACGCCCCGCCACCCAGCGAAGGACTACGCTTTTGGTTTTGCTGCCGCCGCCCGCAGCGATGGGTGCAGGATCAGCTCGTGCAGCGCCTTGCCCGCAGCGACCATCGGGAACACATGCTCGTTCCGCTCGACGAGGCACTCCATCAGCACGGGCTTCGCGTCATCATACTCCAAGAACTCCTTCATCTTCGCGGGCAGCTCCGCGGCGCTGTGGCAGCGGATCGCGTGCACGCCCATCGCGCGCGCGAGGAGCACAAAGTCGGGGTTCGTCATGCGCGTGTGCGAGTAGCGCGCCTCGTAGAAGAGGTCCTGCCACTGCAGCACCATCCCCTGGAACTCGTTGTTCAGCACGAGCACCTTCACGCCAATCCCGAACTGCGACGCGGTCGCGAGCTCCATCGCGGTCATGCTGAACGACGCGTCGCCGTCGATGTCGACGACCGTCTTGTGCGGCGCGGCGACCTTCGCGCCGATCGCGGCGGGCAGCCCGAAGCCCATCGTGCCGAGCCCGCCGGAGGTGACGAGCGACTGCGGGTGCCGCCAGCGGAAGTGCTGCGCGGCCCACATCTGGTGCTGGCCCACGCCGGTCGTGATGATCACGTCCTCCTTGCGGTGCGCGGTCTGCGCGTCGAGCTCCTCGATGACGTGCTGCGGCTTGATGCGCGCGTCGCCCGTGCTCTTCTCGTACGTGAAGGGATACTTCGCCTTCCACTCCGCGATGTCCGCGAACCACGCCGCGCGCGGGCTGTGCGTGATCATGGGCACGAGCTGCGCGAGGTTCGCGACGACGTCGCCGAGGATCGGGATGCTCGCGTTCACGACCTTGTTGATGTTCTTCGGCTGGATCTCGAAGTGGATGATGCCCCCGCGGCCCTGCGCCGCCGCCGCCTTCGCCGCGGGCGCGAACGTGTCGATCTTGCCCGTGACGCGGTCGTCGAAGCGCCCGCCGAGCGCGATGATCACGTCCGCCTCCTGCATCGCGAGGTTCGCGTACGCGCTGCCGTGCATGCCGAGCATGTGCAGGCTGCGTTCGTTCAGCTCGTCAAATGCGCCGAGGCCCTGCAGCGTCGTCGTCACGGGGATGTTCCCGTCCTGCGAGAGCGCGGCGAGCAGCTTCGGGCCCGCGGGCGACGAGAGCACGCCGTTGCCCGCGTAGATGATCGGGCGCTGCGCCTGGTTGATGAGCGCCGCCGCGTGGCGGATCGCGGCCATCTCCGTCGGCGGCTCGGCGACGTGCAGCGGGTTCGTGGGGAGCCCGAGCGAGAGGCCGGGCGTCGTCGCGCGGAAGGGCAGCGGCGTGCGCAGGATGCCCGCGGTGACGTCCTTGGGGAGGTCGACGAGCACGGGCCCGGGGCGGCCGGACGTCGCGATCTTGAACGCCTCGTTGATGCGCCGCGGGAGCTCGCTGATGTCCTTGACCATCACGTTCCACTTGGTGCAGCTGCGCGAGATGCCGACGACGTCCGCCTCCTGGAACGCGTCGGAGCCGATCGCGGACGTCGCGACCTGCCCCGTGAACACGATGAGCGGGATGCCGTCGCTCAGCGCGTCCTGCATCGGCGTGATCACGTTCGTCGCGCCCGGGCCGGAAGTGACGAGCACGATGCCGGGCTTGCCTGAGACGCGCGCGTAGCCCTCGGCCATGTGCCCCGCGCCCTGCTCGTGCCGCGGGAGCACGAAGTCGAAGTGCTTGGAGTTGTGGATGGCGTCGAAGACGGGGAGGATGGCGCCGCCGGGGTAGCCGAAGACGTGTTTGACGTCGTGGCGCAGCATCATCTCATGGAAGATTTCTCCGCCCGACATGCCGATGAAGGAGTGGTCAAGCGGCGCATTGGGATCGGGGCCCAGCAGGGGGGGTGCATTGGGCACGTTGTTTCGTGTAGGCACCTGCTGGAAGCCTGGGGAGGGTGTGGGGCGTCTGCCAGCGAGTCCGTCAGAAGTTTTCTTGCGTGAGATGATCGACCTGGCTCACATAGACGGTGCGGCGACAGCGCCTTTTGCAGTCGTGCGACTGATGCTCCTGGCAAAGTCCTTTACTCTCGCCTTTGCCTCGAAGATGGATGTGCTGGCCGCGGTCGATTTTGACCTCGCAAAGGCCGCTTTTGGGGCCCGGACGCTCATTTTTGTGACTGGCAGCGACATGGTGTCAGACGGTGAGCGAGCGGGAAGGGGAAGGTGGTGGTGAATGCTAAGGGATGGAGTGTAAGATGCTTTCCCTTTTGAATAATCTCGGCTGTGACTCGGTTTTGGCGGGCGCTTTTCGTAAAATTGGTGCAGGTGACGGCCTGGCTTTACCCGGCTCCAGTTCGGCGCCACAAAGTCTGCCACCTTTCTCCGTCCCCCACAGTCTCGACCCGCGTTTTTTAACGACGATTCAGACACGTTCAGACACGTTCAGGTCCTCGTATTGGCGCAGCACGCAGACAACTGGATGCGTCGGTGCACCGGTGTCAAGGGATGTTGCTTCGGAGGACTCCGAGCACGTGGCTGTCAGGGGTTCTGGTGGCTGTCAATTGAAAAGGCTATCACTCAGCGTGCAGTCGGCCGATAGTCGCCGAAAGGCTAGAGACTCACTGTGAGTCATTGATTTTGATTTTGATTTTAGGTATCGACGTATATCAACTCTGAGCCAGATTCGCACCAGTACTATTTTGTGGAAAGTCGTTCAGCGAATTCCTGTGCCATCTGCAATACAACAATCGCGAAATGCCGGGGCTCAAAAGCCCCTGGAAGCGGCCAATAAATCCGTCTGTCAATTAGGCGCGCATACTGGCAGCAGCCTCGACCTGCCTCGCTGCCTCGACGTCCAGCATCTCCTAAATGGCTCGCACTGTAAATCACCAGCGAGACAAAATCACACTCCAGGATCGCAGCAGGACCCCTGATTATAGGTGAGAATGTATGTTCCCCAAAGCATCCCATTTGTCCGGTTTTTGAATTTCCTTTTTAGGAAGGATATGTCCGGTTTTCTGCACAGGCCTCATAGGGGGCTCCCTTTGCGCTCACCAAATGAGGGGAGTTTTGAGGCGCAAAGAGCTGCTCTCAGTGAAACTTGACTGGCTGATCAATAACCTAGGCAAATGGCGAGCTCAGTTGAGTAGAGAAGGGTAGGGAGCACTTCAAGTCCACCACAAGGGCCGTCCCGACTGCCAAATTGGGACCGATTTGTCCGGAAATCTGCACAGGCCATGCTCGAGGTCAAGGGTTTGTCCGGTTTTCTACACAGGCCTTATTGCCTAATTTGGACAGGTTTGTCCGGTTTTTTGAACAGACCTTACCACCTATAATCAGGGGTCCTATCGCAGCTCGTCGATCTCGCGCGGCTGCAGGCGGCAAGCCCGCACATCCGGCGCCGATCGCGGCTGATCGATGCGCAGGCATGTAGTAGGCGCCTGCACGCGGTGCTCTCGCTGGCCTCCGTTTGGCGCGCCGCGCTGAACGACATCAGGGCGGCCGTCGCCGACCCAGACGACGCCCCGCACGCGCTCTCCAGCGCCGAACTCCAGCGCCGCGTCATGCGCGCGGCGCGCATCGAGCGCCACTGGGGGCAGCCCGCTGTGATCGTCTCGCAGCGCGACATCCGGACCCTGCACATCCCCACGGGCCAAGCGGTGAGCACCGTCATCGCGGCACAGCTCGTCAACGGCGGGGAGTGGATCGTGCTGCTAGCGGAGAACGGCGCGCTGTGCTTGCGCAGCACGCAGGGCCGGGCGTGGCGCGCGGAGGAGCTCAGCTTCGTGTCGCCGGTCGATCCGGGGGTGGAGATGACGCTGGGTCTGTTGGCGGGCGCGCGCAAAGAGACGCTGGTGCTGCTTAGTGGGGCGTTGTGGGACGAGGTGTATGTCTGCTCGCCCTTTCCATTTCTTGACGAGCTGACCCAGGTTTCCGATAGCAGCCTCGGCAGCCCATCGACCACGATCGCAATTTATCTTGTCGACACCAGCGTTCCAGAGCCCTGCTTTCGCCTTCTGTCGAAAGCGACACAGCATCACAGCAGAGAGGATGAGAACTTGGTTGTGGCGGAGGGGAGCCTCTGGGCGTTCGGGTTTGCAAGATGGCCGGCAGCTACTCTCCATCAAGAATATCTTGTGGACCCAAGATGACGTGGAAAAGGAAGTCTTGCTTGATATAGGCGAGCCCACCCATGTATGCTTCCAAATATACCACAGCCTGAAAGCGACACTGACGCGTCTATCCAGGCCTCGCTATCGCTGCTATCCGAGACACAGCTGCTCATCACAAGCTCCTCCAAATCCTCCCTCTACGCGATCCCCCCACTCCTCGCCCTCCCGCCGCGCCAACCCGCGCCCATCATCCGCCAAGCCCCGCTCTGGAGCACCACCTACCAGGACAAGCTCGACTACCCGCCCGCCAGCCCCGTCTGCTGGGCCCGCGACGCGCGCCTCGCCGTGCTCACGGGCACCACGCTGCGCTTCTTCACGCCCCCGCGCCCATCAATGAGCTCGTGCTGGATCCGCACGTACAGCGCCGGCGCAAACGACGCGCGCCCCGCGCTCAGCGGCCGGCGCGCGATATGGAGCGCGGGCTGCAGGGTGTTCGTGTGCACGTTCCCGAGCGAGGCGGGGGGGCTGCGCCTCGGCGCGGAGGGGGAGATGGTGCGCGTGGCGGAGGTGGTGCTGCCGGCGGCGGCGGTGGACAGGAAGATCGTGGATCTGTCGTGGGACGAGGCGGCGGGGCGGCTGTGTTTGCTCGTGGGGTCGCCGGTGTGGGGGAATCTTAGGGTTACGATCATCGACACGCCGGCTCTCGAAAATCTACCAAGCCCATAAATTCGACACGCGGATTTGGGTCAAAGGGCTCAAGACAAGCGTAATTTCTTTGGTAACTACGGCAGATGAGTCCTCTAATAGCATCGAATAATATTTCCATGACAAGAAAACAAGAGTAACGAGAACCGTAAACGTTCTTGGAGCCTCATATTTGCCATTATTACCGTGGCAAGGCCATCTTGCAGCCGCCACCTCTGCGGTAATCCTTGTTTCCTTGAACGATAGTGGGACAAGAAAATATTTTCCGCATACCGAATTCTACTGTGGTGTAATCTAGAGCTGACAGCCACCATTTCATGGACTGCATTAGGCCTTAGATGTGGTGATTGTCACTTTATACGACGAAACTTGGCTGAATGCCCCAGGGCACTAAATATAACCAACCTATTAATATTGATTTTAGGTATCGACTCTGCGCCTGGAAGTCAACCAGCTGCTCGAACAAAATGCAAGCAGGTTCAGTAGTATCCCAACGAGTCTAGAGCGCTGGCGTGTCGACGATCGTAATCCCAAGGCTGCGCAACGCTGGAGACAACACCAACAAACAGAGGCGCCCCGCCGCCTCGTCCCACGACAAATCAACGATCTTCCCGTCCACCGCCATCCTCGGTAACGCCACGCTCGCCACGTGCACCTCCTCCGCCTCCGCCTGCGCGCCCAGGCGCAGCCACCCCCTCTCGCCGCCCGGCGGCATCGGGAACGTGCACACGAACAGCCGGCGGCCCGCGCTCCAGAGCACGCGCCGGTCGCTGAGCGCCGGGCGCGCTTCCATCAGCGCGGGGCTGTATGTGCGGATCCAGGATGAGGTCATTGACGGCTCCGGCGCGGGCGTATAGAAGCGGAGAGTGGTGCCGGTGAGCATGGCGAGGCGGCCCTCATGCCGGCCGCTGACGGCGTCCCAGCAGACGGGGCCCATGGGCGGGTAATTGTACTTGTCCTGATAGCTGGTGGTCCAGAGCGGTTCTTGCCGGATGATAGGTGCTTGTTGGCCGGGCGGCACCACTTGGAGCGGCGGAATCTCGTAGCAGGAGCATTTGTAGCAGCTTGTGACGAGCACCTGCGTCTCAGATAGCAACGATAGCGAAGCCTGAATCAACGCGTCAGTGTCGCCTTCGGGATGGAATGGTTTTGAGCATACATGAATGGGCTCGCCTATGTCGAGTAGGACTTCCTTTTCCACGTCGTCTTGGCTCCAAAGGATGTTCTTGACGGAGAGCAGCTGCCGGCCATTTTGCGCCCACCCGAACGCCCAGAGGCTCCCCTCAGCCACCACCGAGTTTTCGTACGCCCTGCTGTGATGCCGCGTCACTTTCGTCAGGAGGCGAAAGCGGGGTTCGGGAACGTTGGTTTCGACGAGGTAGATCGCAATCGTAGTCGATGGACTGCCTGGGCCGCTGTCGGGAAACCTGGGTCAGCTCTTCACAGAGTGCGAAAGGGCGGGCAGACATACGCCGCATCCCACGATGACCGCCTAAGCAGCACCAGCGTCTCCTTGCGCGTGCCGGCCGACAGACTCAGCGTCATCTCCACCCCCGAATCATCCGGCGAGGCGAAGCTGAGCTCTTCCGCGCGCCACTCCCGGCCCTGGGTGCTGCGCAGGCACAGCGCTCCTTCTTCCGACAGCAGCACGATCCATTGCCCGCCCTTCACGAGCCGCGCCTCGATGATAGTGCTCACCGTGTGGCCAGTGGATATGTGCATGGTCCGGATGCTGCTCTGAGCGACCACCACTGCGGGCTGCCCCCAGTAGCGCTCAATGCGCGCGGCGCGCATGGCGCGGTGCTGAAGCTCGGAACTAGAGAGCGCGTGGGGGGCGTCGTCGGGGTCGGCGACGACCGTCCTGATGTCTTTGAGCACCGCGCGCCAGACGTAGTCCAGCGAGAGCACCGCGCGCAGGTGCCTGCATGTCTGCGCATAGGATCAGCCACGAATCGGCGCCGAGTTCGGGAGAGCTTACCGCCTGCAGCCGCGCGAGATCGTCCACTGGCAGGAGAAGCGAAACGGCGAGCCAGATGTCGGTGTTCAGGTCGAGCACGGTAGGCATCGTGCCCGTGACGAATTCGGACCTCGGTGCGAGGGCTACGCAGAAGAATGCGAGCTGCGATCCTAGGGTGTGGTTGCTTTTCTTGCCAGTGATTTACAGCAGTTTACAGCCCGAGCCATTTGGGAGATGCTGTCGTCGTGAAGCGATGTCGCCGCTGCGACTTGCCATCGTGCGCGCCTAATTGAGGGACTCGCCACTTTCGTGCCACTTGCACAAAGACTGGTGTTCAACCCGATCCCAACTGCGCGCAAACCACTACATGCATTCTGCGGCACTTTAGCGATGCCCTCCATACATAAACAGATCCTACGGATATTATAAGTTGTACATATATCCCAGGCTGGGCAGCGCGCGGCCAAAAACAGTTTCACTACCGGCCTGATCATTCGCTCATCGACGTTCAGCAAGAGACGCATCCTGCCTAGATCGCGTCTATGAGGATGATTTTGAGACTGGGAGGCTTCGAGCCCATCCGCTGAGACTCCACCAACAAACAGAGGCGCCCCGCCGCTTCATCCCACGACAGATCCTGTATCTGCCCGTCCACCGCCCCCGCCGGCAGCTCTACGTTCGCAACGTGCATCACCTCCGCCACCGCACCCCCCAAGCGCAGCCGCCCCGCCAAGCCGCCCGCGCGCACCGGGAACGCGGCAACAAACAGCCGTCCGTCCGCGCTCCATATCGCGCGCCGGTCGCTGAGCGCGGGGCGCGCCTCCGTTGCCGCGGTGCTGTACAGGCGGACCAGAAACGAGTCTATCGACGGGGGCTGCGTGGGCGTGCGCGCCGGTGCCGGCCTGAAGAAACGCAGCGTGGTGCCGGTGAGCATGGCGAGGGGGCTCTCGTGCCGCCCACTGACGGCGTCCCAGCAGACAGGGCCCACGGGCGGATAATTGTATTTGTCCTGGTATGTGTGCGTCCAGATGGGCTCTTGCTTGATGACGGGTGAGTTTTGTCCGGGGGATATGATTTGGAGCGGGGGTATCTCGTAGAGTGAGGTTTTGTAGCAGCTTGTGACCAGCACCTGCACCTCAGACAACAGCGACAACGTAGCCTAAATGAATGTGTAAGCGTCACTCTGGGAGGAGATCACCCGATGCCTACATGAATAGGTTCCCCTATATCAAGGACCACTTCCTTCTCCACATCGTCTTGGTTCCACAGGATGTTCTTGACGGAGAGGAGCTGGCGGCCATTGTGTGACCACCCGAACGCCCAGAGGTTCCCCTCTGCCACAGTCGAGTTCTCGTACGCCCTGCTGTGGTGCCGCGTCACCTTCATAAGCATGCGAAAACAGGGTTTAGCTACGCTCGTGTCGACACGATATATCGCAATCGCCGTCGACGGGCTGCCGTGGCTGCGCAACACTCAGATCAGCCCCGCCCCGAAAGAAAGAGCCGGCAGACGTGCCTCGCATCCCACATCCACGTCCGCAACAGCACCAGCGTCTCCCGCGGCGTCCCCGCCGAGAGACTCAGCGTGATCCGCACGTCGGAGTCGAGCAGCGTCTTGAAGCTGGTGTCCACCACGCACGGCGCGGCCGCGGCCGCAGCCTGCAGGCACAGCGTCCCGTCCTTCAGCAGCAGCACGATCCACTGCCCGCCCGATACCAATTTCGCCTTGATTACCCTGCTCGCCCCGCCGCGTGTCGGGACGCTCCGGAGGCTGCTCGGCGGCACGCGCACGCTGCGCTGGCCCCAGCAGCGCTCGATGCGCGCGGCGAGCACCGCGCGGCGCTTGAGCTCCTGGCTGGAGAGGGTGGCGAGGGGCGGGAGGTCGGGGAGCGTGACTGCGGTCGTGATGTCTTGGAGCGCGGCCGACCAGACGTAGGCCAGCGCAAGCAGGTCACGCAGGTGGCGGCATGTCTATGGCCTCGATCAGCTATGCAGTGGTAATCAGAGCGGGAATTCTCACCGCCTGGAGGTTGAGGAGGTCTTTTACTGGTAGAAGCAGCGACACCGCGAGCCAGATATCCGCTTTCATCCGGAGGGCCCCAGAGCTCGATGTCGCCATGATTGCAAACTCGGTGTGAGACCTGCAAGAAAATTTGGAATACACAGCAAGATGCCAGTCCGTGGGCTAGGATCCTAGTCGTCTTCCGTCTGGCGAGTCGAGCACAGCCTGAGCGAGGGCCATGAGGGAGATCATGGTGGTTAAAGGAGTTAATCCCTCACGAGCGCCCGCGCGATCGACATCATATAGAATTCCGGAGTGCACGCAAGCCGATGTTGTCGAAGTGCCACAATTAGGTGAAACAAGTGCTATTTCACCAACCAAGAAGTTATATGCAGTATACTACCTAGGTAAATACATGAAGAGTCCAGCGCGAATGATGTGTGCACAATGCGCGGAGATTAATCCAGCTGGGTCTATGCATGCGCAACGTGTGCTCAAAGAGCTACGACGCGAATACGAACAGACAGAGTATAAGCAAGCCAGGTAAGTAATCGTCCATAAAATATCATAAATATGGGGGACGCGACCATGCTTAGAAAAGGTCAGATCCCGGGAACAATTGCGATTCCTCATCCTCGCCCTCGCCTTCGTCGTCGTCACTTAGGTCTGCCCTCGACGCCACGGAATACCCGAGGGGCTGCCTGTGTGGAGGCGCGACTTGCGGCGGCGGAGCCGCGGGCGCATCGAAGGCGGCGCTCTCGAAGGGATCGATGTCCTCGGCTGGTTGGGCAAGCACTTGGGGCTGAGCGCGGCGCGGGGGTGCTTGTTGTGGAGAGAGCGCTTGATGCTGACGCTGAGCTGGCGGGGATTGCGGCAGAGCGGGCGCGTGGCGCTGTGCTGGTTGCTGGGGCCGGCTGTCGTACTCAAACTACACAAGCTACTAATCAGCATACGAGTGATATTCAAGAAGGCTTGTGCTTACCACTGAGAAGACCTCATCGCGGCGCTTGTTCCCCGTGTCCTTGTCGATGCAATAGCACACGTAGAGGGTATCCGCACTGTTCAGATCGAAAGTACCGTCAGCGGGGCCGGGAAATTACAGTCTAGATCGCTCACGTGTCTTTCACAAGCCCGACACAGAACAAACCAACAAGCGCAGTCACTCCGCCGGCCAATATTGATGCGCCAAGAGCCTGATCAGGGGCATTCAAGGTGTGGGCCACAAAGAGGTAAGTCGAGAGCGCAAAAGGGAATGACAACGTAAGGGGAGCAACTGTGAGCAGCGTCAAAGGGGCTATGGCCAATGTTAGATCAATCTCAGATGATACGTGAGATAAAAACGTACGTTCAGTCTTGAACTTGCGCCTGTACTTCCCTTCCGAAGTGCCCTCAACAGCAGCAGTCAAAGCGCGTGCCCTCCTAGCGGCGACGAAGAACGGATCACCAGTCAAGCCAACATACACCAAGGCGTATTTGCTCAGTGCAGTAGTGACGTTATCTAACCAGCCCACCGCCATGGCACATCCTATGACCACCGGCTGGGCGAAGGGGCGCACGGCAAGCGGGAGATAGGCAGGAGCGAAACGCAAGAATGTTGTGAGTAGGCCAAGCATGCGCACGCCTGTGAGAATCAGAGCAGCAAGGATGACAGTGCCTAAAGATGGCTGGCTGGAGCGGGTCAGCGCTGCGTGAATGGTATGCGTTGAAGTAGGCGGTGGCGGTGGCAGGATCGGACTGTCAATACGATCAGCAATACAATCAAGGGCGCCGATCGTGTGACTTACTCTGCGAAGTACCAGGCTCCAATGACAGCAGCTGCGGTCGTTCTTAACATGCCCCTTGCAACTCCCCAACTCCAAAGCCACATTATAACTGTCCCTACTATCGCCCAATTTGCCCAGCCTTTGACGTGCCATTCGAGAGTCGAGCTGGTTGGTTGCGAAATGTAACCAATCAGCAGGAGGCGAAATATCAGCGTCATAAATGGTATGGAAACCACTAATGCTGCCAGTAGAATGACTGGAGATAAGGCTAGCAGGAAGGGGTTAGCAACGAGTAGTTGTGTGGTAAGATTGAGTATGGAGGATGTGGTTTGGATTTCGCGTGGCAGATTCATCAACCGCCGCGCAGTGAGCAATGATAAGACCAGCGGGATGATGGAAAACAATCGCAATCTATGCGTTAGAAGTCAGCGGCTGCCACGAGCATTCGAGCAGTGCAACTCACCCAACAGTTTCTCCCCACGTCGGCTCCTGACCAGATTCCCACATGAAGCTCCCAATGAATGCCCACACTGCCGAAATGAATAGTGTAGCTGGTATAAACACAGATGTCGCGATCATCACAGGGCCTACAAAGATCCTTAGCAGGAAGATATGAGTGTACGCCACAGCAGCGCTGACGAAGGTGAGGATAGTGAGCAATGGTACTGTGTGCAGAAGCGTCGTATACGGTAGGGTAACTGGCTTTTTCGTCTTCTGGGTGATGAATAGCAAGAGTATGCAAAAGAAGAAGCATATTGTGACCCCTGCACACCAGACGGCCGTCCATGGGGAGTCGTTGAACTTCCAACGCCGACGGCGGACATGTCGGGGATCGGGAAGAGAAAAGACGTCAACTGCTCGGGTCTGGCCGTCACGGGGTAGTAGTGACTCAGTCAGAGATAAGCCCATGGGACCTCGAGTTGTTGGGGGTGGAGGGGGTTGTACTCGGGGTGGTTTGGGTGGTGGAGAGCGGGAAACATGCGCCGGAGGGGAATGCGACTCATACGATGATGAAGATGGCGATGGGGACGGTGATCGGGAACGACCCAAGGGGGACGCCTGATGTGCAAGCCAACCCTTCGGGGAGCCTGGCTCTGAGGGTCCAGGTAGAGACCCAATAAATGGGATTGACTGTGAAGCATATCTTGAACCACCTGGTAGCTGCTCCTCTTCGTCCAGTCGCAAATATGGGTCATCATCGTCTTCGTCACCGTGATGAGTGTGATAATCGGAGTCATCAGCCTTCTGTCGCTTGGACACTCGACTGGCCCCACTGGCTCGGAGATGGGGGTCATCCATATCGTCCAAATCACCGGGGTTATAGTGGCCTATACGGGAACCCTCATCGGTTGAGAACGAATAGAAGAGAGGTTGCGAAGAAGACAGACTGGATGCTCCCTGCTGCTTCGTCAAGAACTGAGATGCATAGGCGGCAAAGGATGTTGCCATCGCTGAGCGAGGAATTCCTTCCCAATGAGCTCGGTGTGGTAGTGTGATAAGGGAAGGGCGCCGCCGCTGGAGGACGTCAATGCTGAGGCTATAGAGCAGCTTCGGAGACGCGTACCGTTACAGGCTACAGTGGCGTGGGGCCATTGCTCCCACGTGTGTCAACCTCTAGCACAGTCTTTGTCTTTGTCAGGTCTCCGAGTCTCTCTGCATTACCTTGCCTTCTATGACCAAACAAACCTATGCCAAATTTTAATGCTAGAGATCTCAAATATACACGTGAGAATTTGAGCTAACTTGCTTCGACAACGAGATGCCATTGCATGCACACCGGAGCCGGACTTCGTGGGCCTGAACTCGGACGCGCCCACAAACACCCAGATTAAGATGTACTCATGCATCCATCAACGCACACTGTCTTAGTGCCTCGAGGTCTCTTGTCGATAGAGTAAAACGCTGCCTTTTCGCACTCCGGTGCCCAGCGATGGCCTCTGCTAGGTGAGTGCCTCCTTGGCCGCGGTTGAAAGAATGCTCATCCCTTGAGAAGTGACGGTGCAGAAGGAAAGCCGTATGAAATCGCGGGTACGTCGCAAACTCGTGCTCATACATAGGTTTTGGGGCGCTGATTAATCTCACAGTTGTCCGAGCTACTGTGATCTCGCGACTTCGTTTGACCATAGGCAAGGACATCATTGCATACGTTCAAATTGACGCTGCAGATAAGTCCTGGAGCACCAAAGGCGTACCTTGGACGAAGGATGGGGACCTCCAATGGGATGATCGGCTCACACTGTGCGTGCCAATAAAAAGATATGTCGCGCAGTTGACCTGAACTGGCACGACAGGTTGCCTTTGCTAAACTCGGCGAAGATCGTATTTAGCTTATACCGAAACAGCAGACTCGGGATCATGCGGCCCAAGTTGCTTGTAGGCCGACTCGAGGTCAAGCTAGCTGAGCTTCTCGATATGTCAATCCGTGCACGACGTCTTGGAGAACGTAAATCCATTTACAGCTCCAGACGACCACTACCAAGACTGATACCACCATCTCAGAATTATCTGTATCACTGCAACACAAGAACCAACCGGCCGGCCAGCTAACGATCCAGATCCAAGACGCTTCGACTGATGCTTCAGCTAGCGCAATAGAACGTCTCGCGGGAGTTACTGAAGGCCTGCAAGGATCCCGGATCACCGCAGCAGCCGATGCCCTCAGCACTGCTGGTGATGCTGCGAAAAGCTCTCTCGTGGGATCATTTACGTCGCTAATGGAGAGCATGAATATTATGGTCAATATCGGAAATGAAATTGCCAAGGCACGTGTCATTGTTTTTGCTTTGCATGTAATCTGTCTTACTTGTTTAGCAGATCCATCCCTGGGTGAATCTCGCGTGGAATGTGCTGAGTGTGGGCTTCAAGGCAAGTCAATCCTTCTATCTCTGTGGGTCATCGTTGAATTGTTACGTCAGGTTGTAAAAGCGCAGCAAGAGCGAGACAACAAGATCACGCAACTCGTCGAAACTATGCAATCTACATATTCAATCGTAATCGGATCTCAAAATCTCAAGGCGGACAAGCATTTACAAGATGTACTTGACCGCATTTTGAAACACACCGTCGATTGTGGCTTCTTCATCCAGAATTATACTCGTCGCTCATTTGCAGGTCAGTGGCACGTACATAGAGAGAGAGATTTTAGCTCACAGATATTTAGATAGAACTATTATGGAGCCATTTTCGGGCGCTGATGGTCTGATAAGCCGTTATCAAGATACTTTCAAGCAACTACGTGATGACTACGTAGGTCGCACATCCACGTACACAGCTCTAGTTAGCTGCGACATCGCAGCCACGGTCAATCGAATTCGTATGTTGCAACCATGTACCACCATTTTGATTGACGCTCATCCCGCTCCTATGCAGGGTTCAATCAAGAGATCGAGAAACTCAGACCAGTGATGTTGGACCAGAGCGAACGTGGCACTTGTCTCCCGAATACTCGACTGGACGCTATCAAATCCATCTCAGACTGGTACGCAGACGATTCCGACGATCGAGAGAATGTTATGTGGGTATATGGGCTGGCCGGGGCTGGCAAGAGCACCTTGGCAACTACAATCGCCCAGATGATGGATGGTGTCGATGGTATCAACCTCCTGGGGGCTTTCTTTTTCTTCGACCGCGACATTCCAGAGAGGAACGCCGCGACAATGATCCGCACAATTGCCTACCAACTGGCCCAGTTCGACCCTATCATTGGTGCCAAAATCGAGCAGGTTATCACAAACATTCCGAATATTGCGAACATGTCGCTAGCCCTTCAGTTTCTAAAGCTGCTTAGCGCCACGGCTCTTGGAGATATACAGTGGACCAGGGGTCCCGTTTTGGTGATCATCGACGCTCTGGACGAGTCAGGTAGTGGGACCGGGCGGAAAAATTTGTTGCAGGTCCTCTCGGAGGGATTCTTCAACTTACCCCACTTTTTGCGGTTGCTCGTCGTCAGTCGTCCCGAGCGTGACATCGTGGATGGCTTCGAGCACTCCATCATCCGCCGAGTGGAGCTAGGGGTCGACTCGACTCGCCAATCAGACATCGCGGAATTCATACGGACGCGTTTGCTCGAAATACGGATGGCTAATATGAAATACCTTGCCGAAGTGCTTTTGCGCTGGCCCACTGAAGACGAAATTCGTGCTCTCGCCGTCCGGGCTGCAGGTCTATTCATATGGGCAGCTACCGCGTGCCGGTTGATAGATGAAAGCCACCATCCCAAAGAAAAGATGAACGAGCTCATTGAGCATCACTCGGTGGCCTCCTATGGAACCATATTTACCAGCTTATACCGGCTGTACAAGGACGCCTTACAGTCTGCTGGCAATTGGAATGACGAGTCCTTTTGTCGCGACTTTCAAGACATCCTTGGAACGATTGTTTGTGCACAAGTACCACTATCTTGCGTTGCATTGGACTGTCTCCTTGGTCTGCCCCGACCGTCCATGCTGACGATCTCACGGCTAGGAAGTGTACTTCGCGGGAGCAGAGAAGAACCGATCCGTATCCTGCATACATCCTTCCACGACTATCTCACACTTGATGACCTCATCGAGCCTTGGGCGATCAACAACGAGCAGTATAACGCGTTTGTAGCCGATCGCTGCCTTACGCATCTGGAGCAGATGTTACACGAGAATATGTGCAACCTAACGCTGCCACATCCGCTTCAAGCCGAGTCTCTATCAGTTTCTGTGTCATATGCGTCTAAGTTTTGGATTGAGCACGTCTGCGCAACACAACGCTTGACAGACAACCTCTGCGATAGAATATTCAAGTTCTTACAGATCCATCTTTTACATTGGATGGAAACACTCGTCGTCATGAGGGCCTATGATGTCGCCTTACGATCCCTTCCGAAGCTACTGCGGTGGATCCAGGTTCGTCTTGATTTCAAGGCCTCATCTGGGAGTACAACATTAAACTCCCTTCTAGGCATTCTCGCCAGGAGGCCAATTGCATCATTTCGTACATGATGCTCATCGGTTCGCTCAACACTTTGCCAACACGATTCAAGAACATCCCTTGTCGATATATTACTCCGCGTTGCCGTTCACTCCGTATGCCACTCAAATCTATAAGACATTCCATCACAACAACCTTCCGCGTGTTGTGTCCGGTGTAGAACGACAGTGGTCCAATCTACTTCAAGTACTCCGCGGTCACACAGATGTCGTGAATGCCGTGGTAATCTCTCCCGATGGATCCAAAATCGCATCATGTTCTGACGACTCTACTGTCCGGGTGTGGATTGCACTCACTGGACAAGAAGCTCTTCCTCCACTCCAAGGCCATGAGTATCCAGTGGAATGCCTAGCCTTTTCGCCGGATGGGTCCAAAATCCTCTCAGGATCGTATGACGGCACCATCCGGTTGTGGAACGCGTACACTGGCGAGCTAAAACTCCCAATACTGTTGGGCCACGAGAGAGGAGTAACCTCTGTTGCGTTTTCGCCGGATGGGTCCAGGATTGTTTCGGGTTCAGATGATCAAACTGTTCGGATGTGGAATGCGCTCGATGGACAAGAGGCCCTGTCGCCACTTCAAGGCCACGAGCTGGGTGTGCACTCAGTAGCGTTCTCACCTGATGGATGTAAAATTGCCTCAGGGTCGCTAGACCGCACCATTCGACTGTGGGATGCTCTCACAGGCGAACTGCTTCTCCCGCCACTTCAAGGCCACGAGGGTTATGTGGAATCTGTAGTGTTCTCGCCAGATGGCACTATGGTCATTTCTGGCTCGGCAGATAAAACTATCCGCTCGTGGAATGTGCTCTCTGGACAAGAAGTTATGCCGCAGCTTCGTGGCCGTTATTGGGTCAAATCTGTCGCATTCTCACACAACGGCTCCAAAATTATTGCATCTTCCGATTGCGAGATCAGAGTGTGGGATGCCCTCACTAGGGAGGAAACCTTGCCTCCAATCAGAGGCATTTATATTCAATCTGCGATGTTTTCGCCCGATGAATCGAAGATTTTGGGAGGGACGGGTGCCGGAGACATCTCGGTGTGGGACGCACTCGACATGGGACGAGACCTCGAGCCTCTTCGGGGCCACAAGGATAGAGTCATGTCGGCCGCTTTCTCGTCCGATGGATCCAAGATCGTCTCCGGTTCGAGTGATAAAACTGCTCGTGTATGGGATACACTCACTGGAGAGCAAACGGTTTTACCATTTACCGGCCACGAGGAACCAGTGGGCTTTGTCGCTTTCTCAACAGACGGGGACCGAGTCGCTTCAAGTTCAGACTCTACAGTATGTATCTGGAATACACTCACGGGCGAACCAAGCCTACCACCTATTTCACCCCAATGCCGTGGGTTCGGGTCGAAAGCTGCCATATTCTCACCCGACGGATCCCAGATTATCTGTCGCAGTGATGACACAGTCAAATTGTGGGACGCATTCACCGGGCAACCCTTGCCGCCACTTCGAATTTCAGACGATCTGGCTACTTTGCTTCCCGGCAGAGATCAGCTTGCGGTGACGTCCGTGGCAGTCTCTCCCAATGGGCGCAATATAGTGTCGGGCTGGAACGATGGGACGCTTCGAGTATGGGATACAATCACTGGAAAACAAGCGCTAGCTCCACTTCGAGGCCACGAGCAAGGAATACAGTCTGTGGCCTTTTCGAGTGATGGATATAAGATCGTTTCAGGGTCGTTGGATAGAACTATTCGAGTCTGGAACATGCTCACGGGCCAACAAATCCTTCCACCTCTGCTGAACCATAATGAGATTGTTTCATCAGTGTCATTCTCACCGGATGATTGCAGGATAATATCGTTTTCAAATTGGACGCTTTCCACCCGTGTCTGGGATGCCATCACTGGGAAAGAAGTATCCTTAGAATCTCCCCAGAATTTCGTGACAGCTGCAACATCTTCGGCTCAAGGGGAAATCCATGATTCAGCGGTAGACGTTCCGATAGAACCTCGGAAATTGGTGTATTTGGAACAGCATGGGTATTTCACAGAAGTGAACGCATGGCGCGCTCTCAGCAAGATCCCGGTAGACTCCTTCGAAGTTGACAAGAGGCACGTTGTCATCAAGCATCTGCCGGGAGATAAAGTCTGCGTGCTTGCGTGGAGAAAACTATCTGTATCCAACTACGTTCCTTTGATTATCTATTTAAATTTGTAAACCGGGATTTTCATGAAATGAGCCTTGATAATGGAAGTGCTTACGATTTTCAACCTATTTTGACTGACTGCTGCAAGGTTAGAGATTGATCAGAGTCGGACCATCGAATATCAGGACCCTAGCGTGGTGGCGCTGGTGCGAACTCATTTCCTGTGTCTACACCACTGAACTACTGGCCTTTAAGCGGCACGAGACTGATGGGTCGCAATGCTGTCTTGGACCGAAAGGCCCTGTTGCCGAACGTATACACGTCTCTTAGCATACTCTGAATCCTACCAAGGTGTGCTCGTCATCCGAGTATTCTTGAAGCACATTAGTCGCGACCAAGTAGTAGCAGAGCAAGACAGTTCTAGGTGTTGATCTTGATTCCTTGAATATACAGAATTACGAAGCTGTCCACTACGAAGTCCAAATTTAAATTACACTATGCTCTCTGTCCTGCCTGCAAAGTCTCCATCTGTGGACAATGCTTTCCCAGAAAGTCGCAGATATTGACCTCCGGATCGTACCCGTCGATGCATTTCAGCGCCTCCTGCGCTCTGCCGAAGTTTCCATCCGCATAGTTGACCAGTGCCTCCACTCTTGCTTGGCCTGGCCAGTCAACAGGCAAATCGAGGTATTGATTCTCATCGATGATTTCAGTGAGCTTATGTCTCAGCATGGCCTCTATATCTCGACGCGTCTCGTCAGATTCTGGAGTGAGCGCATGAGATAGAATATTTGGTTTTGCAAGGTGGTTCCGCAGGTCGTTTTCAGGTCGGCTGGCGATGATCCACCGGAAGGTAGGAGGAAGTGTAGCAAGCTCAGCTACTAGTACCTTCATCAATTCCCGTCGATCCCATGCGGCTTCTCCGCACTCGTCCATAGCATCAATAACGATGACGGTGGGTCCTTTTACGGGCATGTCCGTCACAACTCGCAAGGGCTCGCTGAGAAGCTTCGTAAACATTTCCTGATAGCCCGCCTGGCCGAGGACACTCGGTTTGTCGTCAATGGCTTGAATCATGACATCACCCAGCCGGCTGTCAAATCTTCCAAGCTGAGAGGCTAACCCGCATATGAAATTGCGTGGGTGGCTCTCGCGAGGTTTTTTGCGGTCGAAGAAGATAAGGGCACCCAGGCGATTCATTTCCAGATAGAAATTCTCAATTGCGGCTGTCAATGCGCTCTTCCCTGAACCCGGAGGTCCATGTATCCAAAGCACATTTTGAGGGGAATTTGCGTCCGTGACCCAATGATTGATGAATTCTATTTCGCTTTGCATTGTGCCAGGAAGAACCTCCGAGCGGTAATAAGGATCCAGCAACACTGGCTGCATGCGATCCAGAGTCTGATTGCGAGCTATTCAACCGCGTTAGCAGGCAGCGTTGTTGGTGGATTGTCGAGCGACTTACCGATCTTGTCAACATGATCGTTTACTTCTTGCGAGA